>JAJKFJ010022659.1:0-150128 GCA_027382625.1 Tetmemena sp. SeJ-2015 | reverse complement strand
TGGACTATGAAACTAATAAGTTCCTTGAAAAGAATGAGATCAATCCTAACGAAGTTCTAATAAAAAACGCATTTAAGTCTTTCCTAATTTGACTTTTTGTTCTAGGAGGTAGATACAAGCAGCTGATAAGAAACATGAGTGAATTAATGGCTCTTGAAGAAGGTTTAGTTCCCAAGTCTGTAGCAGATAATGAGGGAAAAGAACCATGACTTGGGAAACGACTTGAGTACCCTTCTCTTAACTTTGATCAGGGCAGATGAATGCAATAGTCTGGCAAGAGAAGGTGGCGATAAAGACAAAATGAGGATTCAAAGTATGATCATCTACATGCTATATCTCTTGATTAAAGATGCAGGCTAAACTCCTCAAGCATTATAAAAATTTAATAATTTCAGTAATAGCCTAGCTTCAAGCACACTAGGTCCCTCAAGAGTTAATCCATCTGTGCTATCGAATAATACAATGCACTAAAGTTAAATAAGTGGCATTCAGAAGGACCAAGCATTCATCATATTTCATAAGTAGCTAAATATCTATTTAGCATAAAATTTAATTACTAACTCAAGAAGATTGACTTGTAAGAGCAAAATATATGGGGTATAACATTTTATCTATAGCTTTATGATTGCTCTCCAAAATAAGTTCAAGGGAGAGTTCATAATAGAATTATTATTGTTGTCAATATTAGGTGATGAGGGCTGTTACTGGAGGAAAGCAAGACTATCTAAATTTAAAAGGTACATACGAGTCATTCATAGAGGTTATCAAAAATCTCCTAATGAGCAATCCATATCTAGCCAAGAACCTTTCAGAGGCCCAAAAAGAAATAAATGAATACATCTGCAGATAATTGCATAGACAGTAAGAAGATAAACCGTGAAAATTATAATCCTACCTTTAGCATATTTGTCTTGATAGAGCCATCAATAATCGATATTGAAATTCAAAGAGCAATTCAGAGAAACTCCTTCACATTCGAATCTTTGGAGTTCCCTTCTGAGTTGCAAGATGAAAATCTCTGGATTGATGCTATTACAGCCTTTGATAAGTTCAGCAGATATTAAATGACCTTTTAAAATACGAATTAATGATTTCACTATGGAGAAACTGTTAGGTTGTTGCAAGAACCTCAGCTATATGTGCACACATATTCCACATGGCTATGCTCAAAGATAAAGAGATGGCCTCTGATAATGAACTTGATATTATGACTTATGTGATATCTAAAAGCATTTCAGCTTTCAAGCTACATTCAAACTACCAGTAAGATTTTTACCTTTACATAGTAATTTTTAGATTTATCCGATTATTCAACATCTCTCTACCAAATGGATCCTCTTTAGAAAGAGCTCTGATCTTGTTGGGCTCTGTTGTCGCTCTCATACTTGAGAAAGCTCAGCAACATAGGTCGCAATCAAATAAAGATTTAATTTTGAATTATATACTATTATTCATCTTCTTTAAATGACTCTTCTTCATAATTTAATATCAAACCCTGAAGTATTAACTCTCTTGCAATGACTTTGAGAGCTCTTATGATCAAAATCCCTTGATTTTTCTAGTTAAATTATAGATGTAATAACCCTTCACAATTATTTTTGTATAAAGAGCATAAAATAGTACTAAATTTTGAAATACAAAGAGTATGGTTTTAACATTAGAAAATAGCTTGTAAACTCACCACTTTAAATCCTTGCTAACAATATTTTTATTTGGTAAAGGATCAAGTTATTCAATTAAATACTCTTTTAAAATCAAAAGAGGAAATCAAAAATTTATATTATGCTTTATGATAGTATTTTCTGTCCGAGATTACTATCACGCAGCATTAAAATTTGCTAGGTTTCCAAATGTTTTGATGCTCTCCACAATAAAGCATTTTAAGAGTGCAACTCAAACAGATCGCCTTAAAATATGATAAGAAAATTTTAAGTTTTAGGAGGAATAAAAATATGTTTCATAATTCAATTACATTAATAGTAAAATTACAACTTAAAATGAAACAGAGTGTCTTTAATAAAACTTTCCACCTGCCTAACTCTTAAAAACTAGACCAGGTTTTGTACTAAGGTTCTAAGGATCAAAAAGTAATTTAAATAGGCCAAACAGGCTTTAATACTTAGCCTGCTATGTCTGATTCACCCACCATGCCTTAAAAATTCAACTCATTTTAAAACTCAGAAGAAATCTAGCTTCATACTAATCGAGGGAGACCACTGTTACAATCTTTTGACCTGGGATCAATGTCGGAGGCCAAATAAGTTGTCAACTATAAATAATGATATGAGTTCATTTACTATAACTAGAGATTCTTCTCTACTTAATCGAAGGGAGTTGCTGGCTTGAATCAGAGTAGAATGACTATGGACCAGTCATAGTATGATCCATCTCACCAAATGGAAATTATTCAGAAAAACTCTAAAATGCACCACTCCATTGATCATTCCTCCTTTTAATTATCCTCCTCTATACTTATTTCCTCTCAGAGAAGGAACTTCCTTCAGACAAAAATACAACAGTTGACTAAAGTCGGAGGACGATTTATTGATAAATTTACGATTGATTTTTGCCGTCTATAATGATCAGTAAAAACTAAAAGCTCGCTTCGCTCTAAGGTGGAAAGCACTTGAAGACAATATCAGAGTCATTTCATACTCAAACCAACTTCCGGTCAACCGCAGGGGAATCATTGGTGCATTCTACCTCTCCATCCACAAACTTCTACTCGTTTCAAAATACCCAGAACTCCATACTTCCACAGACTCCAGGCATCAACAAAAAGCAGCAGCATGACTTACAAATTCAGATGTAGAAGCAAGAAGAAGATGAGTTTGAGGATCTAGTGAGAAGGAAATACAAGCTAGATGAAGATAAGGATCTCTGTGATATGGACTTCAGAGAGAGGAACAAAAGGCTCTATGACATGTTAAAGAGATATCAGATCTGTGTTATCCCAGATGTTGAGAACTTGGACATGCTGCCAAACTTTAGCATCATTGAAACCAGTCTCAAGGATACTACGAAGAAGACGAGGATAAAGCGACAAGAGACCAATCTCAACCAGGGAAGTCCATCTTAAGTAGAGAAGAGGAAGTAAAAGTAGTAAAAAATTGCTAACAACCACCAGCATCAGAGTCTTCAAAATAACTAAGCAGTAGTTGGTAGGTCAAATAGTGGAAATAGAAGACATGGTACAAAGCTGCTTTTGCAAATTTTAGATTAAAGAATTTTCTATGAGAGCTGTTTGATCCTAAAAACTTTAAAGGAAATATAGAGCTCTTTCAGCATTTGAATGACATCACAAATGCACGTTTAAAGAACAAGATAGAGCAAAGTGATTCATTGCAAGTCAGGAAGAGAAGAAAAGGAGGCGCTTTTGCAGGCTTGGTCGAAGATTTTGGCTATGATGACTCTCCATAGAAAAAAGAGAGCAGCCAATCAGCTGGTGTAAATGTGATTGAGTTCAAGTTACAAAAGTTACTCACCAAAGCCGGAAGAAATCTGGATGAGATTAAGCAAGATATTTAGGACCTTAAGAATTTATAAGTTCCAACTAAACCTTATCTTTATCATTTAAAATGATCATATTAATCTTGAAGGGTTTAGAATAAAAGAGCACTTGAAGAAGAGATTCTTATCAAACGCCAAAGTTTCGCATTAAAACATTGACGAAATCTTTGAGTTCAATGAGTCTCGCTAAGGAGAGGATGAAGACATGTTCGTGGTAAATCATAGCTCATTCACTTAGCCTGATAGTAATCTACTGAATCCCAAGCAAGCTACTTTAGCTAAAGTTGCTTCAAATATTTTCATTTATGGCTTTTTCAAACAGAAGAATGAGTAGAAGAGGAAGTAGTCTTCAAATTCCATCTAATCTGGAAGTCTAGTAATCACCGGAAGTCTCATCCAAAGGAGAGCAGAGGAAACTCTATCACAGATTTAGAGAAGCGCTTCGGAAAAAAGTCAGAATTATTTTTTAATCTCTTATTTTAAATGAATGCATGTTGAGAATGAGCAGTTAAAGAGTACTTATATGCATGAAAAAAGAAAATTAGAGATGCAAATATGGAAGAACAATTAGAAGATCATGGTGACACAGAAAATTCTTAGTATGGTGGATGAAGATGGAAGGGAAAGTCCCAAACCTAAGTATCGATTCGAATAAATCCATGATAAGTATTATAAGAAACACAAAAGCGGCAATCATCACAAGAAACTTCAATGAAGTGAGTTATTTAATCTAAAATTTTTACTTCAATTTCAAAATGCTTCGAATGTTAGTGTGGAGGATTTAGATGCTCCAAATCAGAAAACTTAGGGCGGGAGAAATAGATCCACTGAATACCATAACGATTCAAAGATGTCGAGACATAACAACTAAAGCTACAGAAAGAACAGTAGCGATGATGATGAACTGCATAGTGACAGCTCTGAAGATGAGGATAACTACGATCAAGATTAAGTATTTGATAAGATTTTCTTCAGTAAACAAATATATTCTAGCGATATTTCTCTTTGAAATATTCAATATTTAATAGGAATCAGTCAGCAAGAAAGACTAGTAATCCCACAAAAGGTGTTTAAGAAACCATTAAGAAAGGGATAAAGCAGGCGATGGGGAAGCAATGAAGATTATTTTTTAACTCTCTTTTAATCAGTAACTTCGAAACTCGGACTCATAAATTGAAAAGCAATAAAGAAGGATACTTTAATCTAATTAAGTTTCCTACCTAGGGATCTAATTTAGTGTGAAATCTTGTTATTAAACTTATTATACGCTTAGCTGGCTCTCAGAACTTGAACATTTGATCCTTAGAATAGCCAAGTTCAGTCAAATGCTTGCCCATCATTTCTTCAAAAGGTAGAGGGCCACAGTAGAGAATAATTGTATCATCAGAAGGAGCAGGCAGTGCTTCCTAAATCATTTCCTTCGTTACAAAGCCAACCTTTCCCTTCCATTAGCTATCCTCTGGCTTGATATCGACTGTGAATGTGAGCGTGAATCTATCTTTGTAGTTCTCAGCAAATGATTCAAGCTCTTCCTTCAGGAGAAGATCTTCAACTGTGCGGCAACCGAAGATTAAACTCAGTTGAGTACCATCGTCACCTTAAAGGGCTGCTTGAATCACTTGATAGCAAGGTGTAATACCAGTTCCACCTGCGACCATACCAATGCGAGTCTTCCTCATAGTTTTCTTCGATATCACGAAATTGCCAAAGCCCTCATAAGCTAATCTTCCCTTTGGACCTTCCATCAACATGATATCTCCATTTTCTAGGGTTTCAAGGTGCTGGGTCATAATTCCTCCATCAGGGAAACGAGGGTGAACATCCTTGCGATAGATCTTAATGACAAAGTCGACATAGCCGTTGTTCTAGATAGTGCTAGTAGGAGTGTATTTTCTCTGTACGAGGTCTCCTTGAGGCTTTTCCTTTGTGGGGATATTTGCTGAGAAAATCACATGCTGTCCAATTGGAAGGCCAAAGGTATAGTCAGGATCTGGGAAAGAGAATCTGAAGATGTAGGTGTCAGAGGTGATCTTAATCTTTTTAGCAAGCTTTAAATTGATGTTGCCATCTGCATCTTTCTGAAGGTTTTGCAAGACTCCTCCCTCTTTGGGAACTTTATAGGATTCAAGACGGCGCTGATGCTCCTCTTCATTTCTCCTCTTGCGAGCAATGAATATCCTCATTCCTACAAGGAATATAACCAAGAGTGCGATGTAGAGGTTCTTGGTGTCGCAACAGTCGATTCCCAAAATGGTGAAGTGCTTATGTTCTTGATGATCATGGCCATGATGATCGTGATGATGATGAGAGTGATCATGGCCGTGATGATCGTGATCATGATGACTGTGAGCTGTCATTTCTTGGCTAATACGTATTTTAAATTATCAATATATCAGACATCTAGCTCAAATGATGCCTTTTAAGTATGATCACAATTTAATACACAATAATTTCTCATCTTTGTTCTAGAAACCTTATCAATCTATCATAGTTTACTGATTCAATCACATAATAATTAATAAACAAATCTTCCTCAAGTCTATACTAAAGCATTTGATACTTTAGCTATCGCTCTAAAAATGTAACTGAATCCCATTGAGCTTTTGAAATCTAACATCCTCAGACCTTTTGAAGTTGCGAACTATCTAACTTCAGTACCTAGAGTGTCTGAAACGCAAGAAGATTTCAATTTGAAACTTCTTGATGCAGACAACTATGCAGTTATTTTCTACTCATTGTTTAAGGGAATCTACAATATATTCGCATGGATAATCGGCGGTGGCTTGGACAACTTCATGAATGGAGAGATGCTTCAATCGTTACAAATTGCAACTCAAACATTCTCTGCTTCTATAAAATAAATCTGAGTATCAAAGAGATTAATACTTTTAGTATTGTTTTTTAATTGCTTCTACCTCTTAAAAGCTTGAGGTTTCAAAGCATAAGCAAGTTGGAACTTTCTACACGAACTTAATGAGCGTGATTTAAGTATTTGGAGAATTCTTCCTGTGGGTGTTCTCTGTCGGCACTGCAAATGCCTGGTAGGAAGTTAGACAGGATACAATAAGCACTCTCACAGCGGACGAGATCGCAAGCCTCCTAAGTGATACCTATGACTATGCTAGGTATAGTGCTTTCACTTTGTTATTCACAGTGGGAGTTAACCTTATAACCTTTTGGGATTTCTCACAGTCAATGAACTTGCTGACTGAGCTTTTTATCTACTTCCAGCTCGCTCTTTCAAATTCCCTGTTTGCCACTCATTATATTTGAGGGAGGTAAATTAAACACAGCTAAATAGGATATGTTCTCATTTGAATCCGGTACTATTTATTAACACTCAGTATCACACAAACCCTTTCATTTCTAATAATTTCATCTATCCGAAATTTAAAGTATAAATAGGTGTAGATTTGTGTGTGGATCCTATTTTAGCTTGAAATGCGAGATAATACTAATAAATTTGAAATTGAAAATGAACGGAGATACAATCGGCATCATGGACTAGGCTTTCTTTGTCAGCAAGTCAGAGATTCTCACCTGGCTCAACGACCTCCTCAAGGTAATTCCTAATGCAATCTCATTCCTTTCTTAGTTGAATAATTCATTCAAACATTATCAATTAAATATAATATGTTGAATGTGCAGAAGATTGAGTAGTGTGCTACTGGCGCAGTCTATTGCCAGATCATTGACTCCATCTATCCAGGCTCAGTTCAAATGGGCTTTAATACACAGAAATAATTTTGATGGGTATATTATTTTTTGGGCAAGGTGAACTGGAATGCGAAGCACGACTATGAGTATTCTTACAACTACAAGATCTTGCAAAACGCCTTTCAAAAGAACAATATCGGCCGCTATGTTGATGTAAGCTCAATATTATAAAATCGGACAAACCAAATCTTCGTCCCACTTAGTAAAGCTTTGTCCTTCTCTATTTGAAATTCTATAAGTCTGCTCTCTATTACAAGATAATATGAAGTTTTACAAGATTATGATCTCCATATAAGATTTGTCTAATTTTGATAATAGCCCACCAAGCTTATGAAAGCAAAGTACCAGGACAACTTGGAAATGATGCAGTGGATCAAGCGCTACTGGGATATCAACAACAGAGGCGATGAATATGATGCAGTCGGCAGAAGAAAGGGCGCCGATCTTTATCTGATTGGCGAACCAGGTGGCAAGGCTCCTCATGCCAAACCCTCTACTGCTGCTCACAACACCTCTATGATAAATTCCTATAGCTTAAAATTGTATTCTACGACAAATGCTACTGCTCCCAAGAAAGCACTTTAAGTTTCAGTGTCTGCTACTTCTCCATTCAACAATCTCACGAACAAAGTGGCCAACTCCATGGTGTATCATGCCAATCAGCAGAATTCTGCGAGAACCGGAGGTGGAGACTTTGGAATGAAGAGAAAGCCCTCACTTTCAGACCTTGAAGTCAACAACCAGGCCTTGCAGCAACTTCAGCAACAAGTTTAAACATATGTAGAATATTCTTATTGCTGAAGTTGAGAGGATGCAAGCGGAGCTGAATGAGAAAAATGACAGACTTCATGCAGTAGAAGAGCAACTGAGCATCAAGGCACTTCAAGCCAAGGAACTCGAGGATGAGAAGGACATGTACTTTCAAACTCTTAGCTCTGTTGACGAATTTATTGCCAACGCACTTGCCTAGCCTCAAGTCTGCGGAAATGAAGTCGCCACAGAGGTTCTCAATCAGATTGCTGACATCTTGGCCAATTCCTAAGGTGGAGACAGACTCAGTGCTTTCATTTATAATTGAATGCAGATTATTAAATTGTCCAAGATTTTATGATTGGGGCTATCAGCTGGTAAGAGTAAGAGACATGTGAACGCTGGAACTATTGATGTCCAGATGGATGAATTAAAAAATTTAAAACTGAAAGATGTTTAATTATGAATGATTATTTAGGAGCTAGGAAGGATGGAAATGTCATTCTTCATTCAACAGACCTATTGAATTCTTTAGAATTTATTCGTTGAATTATTATTAGCATGAATAATTTGAACCCTTTGATGTATCAGTAAATCAAAATTAGCAAAATTAATTTAAGTCAAAGATCAGAATGATCATAGATGCTTCATTTTCCAAGATGAAAGCCATCAGCTTAAGCTCTCATCGGGACTCAAACTTAAATTTTCAAGCCCTCTTTGAATCTGCGCACACCCAAAACTGACTAGGTGGATTTCAAATAATTTTCTCAGTCGCCTCAAATCTCCTCACAATCTTCAATTGACCCTAGCTCTCTCCTTTCTATGAGTCAGGGTTTTCATTTGAAGCTATGAGAATCCTCCAAGACTCTTTGACTTTGGTTCATACCGCGTAGGTTTGAAAGTTTTCCCACTTCTCTTCAATTGACACCCTTGGTCATTCTCATTCTTCGAGAGCAGCAAAAGTGCCTCTGACCTCAGCTGTTCCTCAAAAGAGCTTTGAGAAATCAAGTCCTCTTCACTTTCCTCAAGAACTCTTTCTAGTTACTACTAGTCCTCTCTCAACTAGATTCTTTGCATCTTGTGCTTCAAAATCCTCTGCGAAGGTTAAAATTTAAAATCTTGATGAGTGTGTTCCTCTTTGACAGTAAAAAGGTTGAGATCATTTGAAAACTCTGGGAAACTCTCAACAAGGTTGCCTTTTATTTTTTGCAGCTTTGCAAGATAATTAGCTCTGTGTTGATCAGCTTTGCTCATCTGCTCATAGAGAAACTTCTCGCTTTTGTCAACTTTTTCCCACTGTTTCTTCAACTTGTCAATCTCAGTCTTGCCTTTAAGCCTTCGCTCTTCATTTCTGAGCTTCTTGAGTTCAGTAGGGGCTGTAATCTCAGAATTTGGGTTTGCATTAGAAGAAGCTGATGGAGAGTTAGCTAGTGTTTGAGTTCTCTGATCGATGCAATAGAGTTCAAAAGCCGACTTGTAGTGAGTCTTTTCAAGTTTGTCTAAAGAACTAAAGACTCTCTTGATACCCTTGAACTTCTCTTGGTCTGAGAAGTTTTCGTCGTCTTAGGAAAGCTTGCAGTTGAGATCTTCTTACTAAGCCTCGTATCTCAAGTCTTTTTTGAAAGAATCAGGGTTTTGATAGACTTAGTCTTCTCTGAAGCGATTGCTTGCTTCTTTTGAAACTTCAAACTTTGGTTTGAATTAGTTGCTCGACTAGTAAGAGTTCTCACTTTTGTTGGAGTTCGAAAAACCTCTTGAGTTCCTCACAAATGGTTTGCTTGAAATGTCAAGTGAGCTTTACAAGTTTGAAATGAAAGCTTGCTGAGATTAGAGTCGCAAACTCTCATCTTTGATCTCTTGAATCCTCATTCTAAGGTCATTCTTTCTCATCACGGAATCCTCAAGTTTTTAGAGATAGATCTAGCGCTCGAACTTCACCTACCTGTAGTACTCATCCTTCTAATTAAATGAAAGCTTGAACCTCCACAAATTGCTGATGAAGTCAAGTAGTTCAAAGTCTGAGAGATGGGGCATCTTCATACTCAAAATCTGGTACTGCTCCTGCTCAAAAAGTTTTTGAGCTGAAAGAGGTGGTTGAGGATAGATGATGCTTTAAATCTGCCTCTCAAGGGCTTCGATTCTCTCTTTCTGATTTTAACTCAATTCAAGCGACTGTGGTTGTTCAAAATTATATGAGTCCTCTCGCTGATACTCATCACGGTGATGCATATCTTGACCTGAAAGAGTTTCTCTTGAGAATCTACTCTTATTCCCATGAAAATTTCCCATAGTTTCAGAGTCATCGAAGTTTCTCTAGTAGTAAGATGGATGATGGTATTGAGAAAACTCTTCTTTTGATAAGGAGAATTCATCCCTGTGAAAAATCTAAGAAAAGTTGTTGGGCCGAACAAAGAGTGAACTACTAGCATCTTAAACGCATGAGAAGTTAGTCTCGTTCTTGTAGTTTTTGCTTGAGTCTTGAAGTTTGGTGGAAGCAAAAAGGGTGCTTGAGGATGGAGGAGTGAAAAAGTGTGCTTAACTATCGTTGATCTTCTTGCCGCTGTCTTGGCATATAGATCTCTTTGGGGTGTTGAATCTGTCATCATAGTGATAGTCCTCTTCAAAGGGTTCAAAACCTTGCTAAGGCTTTGAAAAGCCTTTTCTACTCTGATGAAGTTGAGGTTAAAATTTGTGGTTCCTTGGTTGTCTCAGACTCATTTAAAAATATCGCTTGTATTTAAAACTTTGATAAACTTAATTCCTGCAATGTGTGTATCAAAATGAAAATGAGTTTAATTAAATGTGGTTGTGTAGTAAATGAAATTCAAGGTTGAAATAATATTTTAATGCATTTTTAAAAAGGGTTGGTAATTATCAGCATCCTAAAAAAGGCACTAGTATATTATTTAGCTCGTTAGACTCCTCTTTGACTCTGATAATTAAGAGCCTCTACTTTTTATTAAGTTTTTCTTAATTTAGGCCAATAATTTTTATTAACTCAGAAGTTAATTGTGTAGAACTCATCATATAAAAATATACGAGAGATAGCTCTTCATGGTAAACTCCCTCATCTTTACTGACACATAAAAATTTAAGCACATTAAGTCTGAGTGACTTGCTCTGTTCATATTTTTTAAAAAATAGCTAACATAGATCTTTAAATAAAGAGAGTAGAGTTTAAATAATGCAAGTTTCTTTTCTTGCTATGTTTTCCACGATTTGTTCTGAGACTCAGAAATTATTATTAAATGAACTCATCATACCAGTTAGTCTCGTTGTAGGTCTTTTCAAGTGATAGCTTTTAACATATATCATGGCTTAAAACTTAAAGCGAAAAAAAATGCATTGCGATCATCTTTCCACTGTCCTTTCTTATCGAAGAGGTACATCTCCTTTGTTACATGGTTAGCATAGATCATGTCGAGATCAAGAGTTTGATGCTGCTTGAAATGAAGAATTGTCTGTGCACCGTAGTAGTCATAGGGAGTCACTGGGATCCACTGCTCGATGGGCACATTGATTTCATACACTCCTCCAATTTTAAGCACATTTAATGTTGAAGATTAGATGATGCTTATTCTAACTTAACCTTACTTGCTCTGAGGAAGAAGTTCCATCTTTAAGACGAAGTATTTGGGAGTGCCGATCTATAAAGCGAAGTTAAATTTCTGCTTTACATTTCAAAATACACTTACAGCTTCCACGAAGAAAGGAATGAGAGAGAAGAACTTGGCCTTGTGCTCACTTGCGATAACTCCACTTGCCCAATCTCTGTTTCTGTTTGCGTCCTTGAAGCCTATATTTCATCAATAAGTTTGGAATCTATCGTCATTATAGTCGGATAGAGCTAGTGATTTACATACCAAAGTACTCTGGGGATTCGTAAACAGTGACGGGAGTCTCATTTGAAGCATCCACAACCTGGGTGATTGAATGAATACCAGCTCTTGGCAAAGAGGTCAGCATCTATAAGCAATATTAGAGACCCATGCAATTATTGAAAGAATGAAGACCTACTCTTGCTTGGTTCCTCTTGAGGTAGGCTGCAGCCATTGAAGATAACATTCTTTATTAAATTATTTATTATAACTAGAAATTGCTTTCGAGTAAAGCTCTATCGTGTTATTCATAAAATAGAGAAGTATTTATTGCATAGAGTCTTCTACTCTAAAGCATATGGTGAATAAAAGATAGGTAAGCAAACTAATCACATTAATGTTATAATATAAATAATGAAGAGCCAATTCTACTAGATTCCTTTAATTATCCTTGCTTCAGTTCTCACTTGCAGAGCAGCTTTGCTCCCTTCGCTAAGTGGACTTTCTGATGATGACATTTTAGACTACACAAATAAAGGCATGAGGGCTCTTTTTGAAATCGCTAACCTTACTAACTATATTCCTGTCTTTTACACTCCCAGACTTGGTATTTAGAGAGTTTATAGTTCAGATCTCGCAGCTTAGATATAAGTTAAAAAAATAATTTAAGGTATAGTTTTTATTAAAGTTTTTGATGGAGATATTGTTAGATACATATCTGCCTCAGGCTTCGCTGCCTTGTATCCTGAAGCCACTTCACTCACTCAGCAGTACTATTCTTTGAATAACATTGAAAAGTCTCTCTACCTACTCAGAAACTGGACATCATTATTTTATTCACTTAAAATTTATTAGTCAATTCTCTTTTAAAATAAATCTAGGGTAAATTGAAATATTTCAAATGATATGAAGAAATTTAGATTAAGGCATATTTTTATTTAGGACGGCAGATCTAACTGCGAATTTCTAAGAAACATACGGAGTAGAGCAATAATGCATCAAACTATATACTTAGAATGCTCATTATATTATCTTTATCATTATTTGCCTAATCAGTGAAGGACTCTTTCCACTTGCTGTACTTAATTACAAGAGCCAAGAAAGGAATAGATGCCGTGAATGATACCTAACTAGAGGCTCTTGTCTCTAATTTCACCGCATACTGCGACAACAGCAATCAATTCATTGTTGTGTTATAATAATTAGTAAATATTATAATTATGCTAAGTGTTTGTGAGAATAACTCTCGCTGGTATGGAGACATGTTGAGTGGCACTAATGCTCAAAGATGGCCTGATGGATAATACGGTTGCGATGGCATGTGGAGAGCCGCAGATCTTGAAACGCTCGCTTTATTTATAATTTAAATTCGAGTTTATTTAAATCACTGCTGAAGAAAGCTTTTTCAGGACTAGATTTTCAGGTGCCTCAGTTTTAATTAAAGTTCTAACTTTTTTAGTTTAAGTTTACCTGATGACCTTATTTTCAGCAAGTCTGACTGTTGAAAGTGCCTACAACATATTAAAAACTGCTAATTTAAGCCAAAAATATTTATTTACCTATTAATGATAATTTATTTGTAGCCACTGGAAGAATACACAGTTGCTTTATGAACCTACTATCAGAAGTTTCTTGCAACGCTACAAACTCATTCTTTTTTTATTTATCGACTAGGAATTCACTTAAAACCAAATGAACAACATCCAAAATTTCATCAATCATTACAATTACATCAATAGATATTGATTAGTTATCTCTAATGATTTTTTGAATAAAATATAAAAATAGAACTTCAGATAGTAGGAAAAATTTTAATGTTAGTGGTTGCCCACTGAGTTGAAGTTATCCCTAAAAAATATAAACTAAAGCCATCTTTACATAGGATAGTAATTCGATATTAGAGCTAGTACTGTAATAAGTTCTGGTTTTAAAATTGATTATTATATTTATTCCCTAAATTTTACTTTACTTTTACTTTACTTTATTTAGAACTTCAGATAAGCTCTTCGAGCAGTACGCTTTGTACTTGGCGACTGATTTACAATACAATTTTCAAGAAATGAACTATTTCATGCTTGTCTCCTCAAATGATTAAATAAATAAATTCTTTGATTATTTAAATGGAACTGTTTCCTAAGACTATATTAGCAATAACTACTACTACGCATGTTCCTAATGCTTTTATGTGGAGAACTACTTCAAACAATAAACTTGAGTCTAATTTTAAATTTAATTAAGTTTGAGCTTTGAGTTTAGAAGCAGTTCTTTGTGAAAATCAACAAAGATGCAGCTGGTGGTATTGCCTACTTGAAAAGCTTAGACTTCCCCACTATTCTTAAAGGGCTGAACGCCAAGGAGTAAGTGTAACTATTGACCAGTGGACAATACTGTATTGATGGAGCCATATCAATTTACGCTCCCGCTCCCAATCAACACAACCCCTTCATGAAAGCCACATCAACAGGCTTTTTTACAGTCTATCAATTAAAATTTTCAATGCTTAAGATTTAAATTAATTATATCTGGATAACTACGCGGTTTATTTATGGTCACTAGATACTTCAAAATGCAACTAAATATTTATTACGATCATTAACATCATTAAATGAATGCTAAAAAGATAGAGACAGCTTCTAAAATGAGTATTAGTAGAAGGCAATCAACGAAAGTTACTTCTGAAACGCACACAGTTGTTTATCTTTATATTCAACTCCTTTATTTCTCGCTTGAGTATTTTATAAAGTCGATAATAATTAAATAATCATATAATTCTAAGTAATGGGAAATTTTTCAAGGAAGAAGGTAATGCGCCTTGCCAAGGGCTTCACAGGGCGCTCAAATAACAACTACGGACTCGCCCTAAGAAAGGTACACAGAGCTCTGTAGTACGCCTATAGAGATAGAAAAGTAAAGAAGAGAATTACTAGAAGACAGTGGATTATGAACATTAATGCTGCTGTGAGAGAACATGGAATTATTGAAGAAAATGCATATCTTTTATAAATATCTGTAAATTGCTTTATAGAAATAGCTACTCTCGCTTCCAGTATGGTTTGACTCGCTCTAATATAATTTTGGACCGCAAGATCTTAGCAGATATTGCTTACAACGAGCCTCTCTCATTCAAAGCGTGGTTGATGAAGTGGCCAAGTAAGTTGATATCAAGGCTATCTCAAAAGTCAGTCCCAAGTATTTCAAAGTCAAGGGTCTCAGCTCTATAATTATTTGATACTCTCTCTCAGATTTTAAGTTATAAAAGCTACACTGAGGCACTCGAAAAGGGGTACATTAGAGATGACATTCCCAACAAAGAAGAGCTTGCAAAGATGGAGAAGGAACTTATTCCTCCCGAGCCAAACATGTACGGTCTCAGATTCCCAGAGCGCGATGCAAAGAAACCTGCCGATTACATGCGCCTCAGTTTTAGAGAGGAAGACGAGCAGTATCTCAAGGAGCAAGAGAGATTCACTCTTACAGATAAAGAACAGAAGAAACTCCCCATGGAAGTGCTGCAAGACGATTGGTCAGAGGATATGAGCATTTACAAGCACAAGAGAAAGCCCTGAGTGAAGTATTGCTTTGTGTCTCTTAATTCGCTATCACTATTTAAACTTTAAACTTTTACTCAAACGAATAAGTTATCTAAGGCTAGTATAATTAAAGTTTTAAGAAATAAGGTTGCAGATGCTTATGAATCATCACTATTCAGTCATTGCTGCTAGTAAGGGCATATTCCTTGGACTGCCCAGATAAGAGCTGTGGTCTTAACAACTGTAGTGCTTTGAACGAGTCTTGCTCCAGTTGAGAAGTTAGGGTCAACGAAAGCATATCCCTAGATATCACCTGAAGTTGAAATAACTCCGAGCAGGCATTGAGAGTTGAACCAGTCTGTAACCAATTGGTTTGCTTGATTCTTGTAGTTGTTAATTGAGGTATCAAAAAGGGTTGAGCTTATCAGAGCTGCATTTGGTTGATCCTATTTGTCAACTGAAGCGATGATGATGTGGTAAGTCCATTACAAACATCCAAAGCACTATATTGAATAATTTAATGTGTAAGTGGAGTTAACGTTGTAAGCAGCAAAGCAGTTGATGCATTTCCAAGAGTTGAGAGACTGACCAAGCACGTTTTGGTAAGTATAGATCATCCAGTATCTGCTTGGGTATAGGTTCATGTAGAAGTTTGCCACTTTAGTGCTCACGTTTTAATAGGTGTCGGTGGGCTTAATGTTATTGAGGAGGAAGTAGCGGAGATTGCGTTCTCCATTCCAAGTTATAGTGTTGGAGTTGAGATGCTGTCTATCAAATTCGACTATTCTATCTTTAATAAATAGCAACTTTGAATTACTTATTAAACTGCATCTATCGTATGCTGCCTTGATCTTGAGTAAGAATCTAGTCTATTGCAGTCTCATAAGGATAAAAATTTAAGAGTGAGAATATATGGTCTCCACTGATTTTAATCTTGATAGTTGATGATTGAGATTCCAGACTATAGAGTGACACCAAGTGCTGCCAAGTTAAAAGCAAAGCCTGAGATCTATGTAAACATGGCTCTGTTGCCTTAGAAATAGCCCTTGCTTGGATAGCCATCATAGAGAGATACCAACAAGTCGCAGTTGTTAGACTGTTGCTCAAAATCACCAGTCAGAGTAAAAATTAATGAAAGAGTATCAAGTAGTCCCTCAAGAGCAGTGATGCAAGAATTGTTTGCGCAGCTGTCAGCAAAGTTCTATCTGAGTACTCTGGGGTTTCCAATTGAGAAGTATTTGAAAAACTGGTAGAGTTGTTGAGTGGAATTCATGATGACGTTGTAGTTTGCACCAATGGTCTTACTGCAATTGGCGGTGGCTTGACTCTAGAGAGCTAATAAGGAGCTAGTGTAATTACTGATGCTACAAATTGATTAAATCATAATATTGTTATGCTATCTTTGACCGAGTTGATATTAGATATTAGCTACTAGGTGAGGGAATTTGCTGCGAATACTCTAGAATCGGAGCCATACAAATAGTAGGCAACTCCAGGTGTTCCAAGTTGATTAAGAAGTGAAATGGTGCTTGTCATGCTGGCGATGATCTAGTCAGGGGACTAACTCAAACTTAAAACAGCTATGCAAGTTAAAAATATTTCATTTGATTACTTGCTGAGATGTTCTAAATAGACTGGAGAGTAGTTAACCCTTCTGCTATAATGTCATCACCTCACCTATTCATTTAAAGATGAGTGCTGATATTGAACGCCTGCCATATCATTTTGGTAGGAGGTGGAAATCAGTGCCACCAATGACAAAGATAGAGTGATGGAGAATCTTTTCATTAAAATAGTTTATAAAATTAATTAATTCAGCTTATAATTATTGCATAAAATACGTACTATTCTTGAAAATAGATAGAATTATTATTTAAGGGATAATTAATTAGATGGATGAGGTATTTAGAAATATCCACTTAGTATCTTATAATTATAAGTAAGTGTGATTAGTAAAAAGATAGTTAAGAAGAAGAAAAGATAGACAAAGAATTTAAAATTGCTGGTAATTAGAGATTTTAAGGATAAAGTTAAGTCTCAAACATAATATCAACTTCTTGTTCATTACAAAAAGGCCTCAAATTCTCTTTGCAAAGCTTGCTTAGCCATTTTCACTGTCTCTTGTTTCTTAATGCTGGAAGGAGAGGGTTAATTACCACAATACTCATTGGTGGAAACTACTAGGGTATTGCCGCTATTTCTTACAGAAATTGAATGATACACATTCTGCTAAGAGCCACCATTCACAGCCAAGGCATGGTCGCCAATCAAAGCTAGAACGGCTTAGAAGCAATTAATATAGCAAAAATATCATATAATTAGCATGAAATAAAGCAGTTAGCTGTATCTGCCAGTAAGGTAGTCACTATCTAATAAGCATCAGAAATTTAAAGCTCCTAACCTATATTATTAATGCAAACTATTTTTATATCTATCTATGGGTTTAGTTTCTCCAATAAGAGGAGAGAAGCTGCTTAGTGTTAGGAGTTGAGTTAGGATCGACAGCTTACACGAGCACATTATAGTCGTTGTAGAACTAAGTGAATTAGAAGCAACCACTGCATTGTTGATAATTGAAGGCGTCATTGTAGCTGCCACTGTAGACAGCAACTATCCACACCCATGACGGGAAATTAGTCTGTAGATATAATTGAATCTGATTAGCCAAGGCAACATTGTTTGGCAATACTCCAGAGATAAAGTTGAAGTTCAAATTAAAATTTGTGCTTATGAACTTCTTTTCTGATTAAAATTGTACTCAGCGTTATGAATGGAGTTTTCTTGAATATAGTTGTCGAAAGAGCTAATCCTATCGAAGACAATTCTCAATCTCTAGCCATAGGTTTCTTGCACATCTTGCCAGGCATCCAACTTCAGCAGTCCTAGAGTTTTGTAGGCTAAATTATAAATAGAGATGCTGACTAGACAGTTAAGGACACTAAAATTTGATTAAGGATTGCTCCGAGCATATTGATTGACTGGTCTCTTTGACCTCTTAAGATGCCAGAAGATGGAAGGCCACCTAGAATAAGTTAAGGTAGCTCACAGCTCTAGTTGTAGTAGGTGTATTCAGGATTCAGCATAGAAAGGAAATCATAGAGGAACTTCTCACAGCCCTGGTTGTTGCAATAGGAGATGAAATCTGTGCATAGATCTGAGCTTGAGTGGAGTTAACTTGCTTAGTCATAGAATAATTAAGAAGCTTTCCGAGAGCAGTCTGTGCACTGAGATAGTCTTAGCCAAGAGCTGAGCACAAGTCTTGGTGTCGTTGTTTGCGTTTAAAATTGAACTGAATGTCTGATTATAAGCTTGAATCCACTGCATATGCCCCTGGATATAGGACAGTGCAGAGGAGACTGAGTTTTGGTTGTACTACTCTGGGAAAACTGCGGCATATCCACTAGCTGTAAAGAAGTCGCTGACGCTCTCAAGATTGTTAATCGCATTCAGTGCGATGTCAGCTCCTCCGATGGTTTGAATGTTAGACTCCATGCTGAATATAAAGTCTTAGAGAGCCATGAGAGACTGCTTTCCTTTCACTTGGAAGTCTGTGATGTTAGGGGACCCACTCGCTTTCAATGGTGCATACAAGAACTTCATTAAATCAGAGTCTTGCTTCAAACCATTTTCTGGATGAGTTGTGACGACACTACCGATAAGGCAAAGGATAGGCAGCAGGAGGAATCTTTTCATTATAAATTAATTGTAATATCTCAAAATTAGAATTACACAAGTAGCTTGAAGAAAGAGGAATAAAAAATATAAGCAATATCAATTAAAACTAAAATGAGTAATGTCTTCTTTTCACCTTCTCAAATCATTGTGAATAAAGGTTCTTGGAGTTTGAGAAATCTGAACAGTTTTAAATCTTGAAACAATGATATCTTAGATTTCCAAGCTGCTTGCACTTTCTTTGAGTCCTAAAGTATATTTCAAGAATCTTATCAATTTATCTGTCTCTTCCTTGTTTCTCAAGAGATCATTTAATCATTTTTATTAATAAAAGCATACAAATATCATAGATTTTAGACTCCAATTACTCAATTCTATCGCATTTAAGTTGGGAGCACAGGGAGGAAAGAACATATTGTGTGACTTTATCCTTTTGAGCTGAATTCTCTTTGTCTCTTTGAGTCATACTACCACTTGATGGCGTCTTTTGTTTCAGATTTAAAGTTGTGGGAACTTATAAGTAGGAGTTTGACTGTTGTTAAGAAGAGTTTTAAGATGGAAAATTAAAATGGTAAAAATAGATAACTAAGAAAATTCTGATTCTTGGCAAATGGAGAAAGGCGTGGTGGACTTCTGCCATCAAGGAAGGCTGAAGTATTAGATGTTAAGTTGAATTTATCTGGACTCCTTCCTGCATTCATAAAGGAAGGAAGATTCTATTACTGCAATAGAAGTTACTCAAATGAATTTATTTTAAGTTTTGCATATGAGGCTACAAGACTTCTAACCCATCTCCAAGTCTCTTTTGAAGAGGGTAGCTGCCCTTTTTGGCGATACATATTTTAAGCTTTTGAATTCTTAAAAGGAGACTATTAGAACTCGGTGCTTCCTGCTGCGGTAGGTACTGTCAAAATGTTAGAGTTGCTTCTTTTAGATTCAAGTGTAGCATTTAATTCTTTAGAGCCAAGATTAGAATGATTCCTTGCAACTGCTGATGGTCTATTAAAGACCGAGTTATCGTTTTCATTTTGAACACTCAAGTTTGTATCAACTATAGGGATCACAGCATTTCCATTCTCACCACTAGTGCAATCATAATAAAAAACGTGAATGAAAAACTCAAGATAATCTCTTGCTAACTGTTTGAAATTTTCAACTAGCTTTCTTTCTTTCCTTGATTTGCTTTCCATTTAAACAAGACTTTTAACTTTCTTAAAAAGGTCCCCCACTCCTTCCACTTATGCCATTTTGCAAAGATCTTGAACAATTTGAGATAATTCCTGAAGCATTTGATGCTTGTGGTTTTACTCGTTTGGTGATCTACTCCTCTTGCTTCCCTTGAAATAGCTAGAGCCCTCTAAGTGATTATCTTTTTCATATTTACTTTTTCCTGAATTAGGGAAGTCAGGTTTAAGCTGAAACTCAACAGTTTTATGTCCAGCTTGCTTAGTTTGATTCTTTTAGAGCTCTGACTCTAACTCTTTTATTCTAATCTGCAAATGGTTAAAATGATCTTAGAGATGCTTATCTTCATTTTCCCTTTACTTCTTCAATGCTACAACTAATCTATTCTTGTCCTCATCAGTTGATTTAAGTTTCTGGGTTAGTTGATCGCTTGTCTCTTGTAAATCTCTGATCATACTTTCAAGAGACTATTTCTGAGATAAAAATCCATAAAATTGAATCATAGATCTTAAGGTGTTGGTTTACTTGAGAAGCTAATCACTGTCATTCGCCAATTATGAAAGTCTATCTTGCAATTGCCTCTTTTCAAGCACAAGTCTCTCATTCGAAGCTTGGATTTGTAGCATTTGCTTATGGATTTCATCTTAATACAGCATAATCTTTTTGTTCTCTTCTTTCTAGTCTGTAAGCTACTGCTAGAAATATGATACTAGATCTCTCTTAGACTTCACCTTAGAAAAAATTATAACAATTACCTTCTTTTTAAGGTCATGAATTTCATGCTACTGCTTCTTGTTAATCTTCTCCAATTGTTCAGTATTCCTCCCTAGTTAAATATTTTCCTTCAATATGAACTACATTTCTTCTTTGGAATAGCTCCTAGTGATTCTTTCAGCTTCTTCTAGCTCCATCTATTTTCGCTTTGAACTTAGAGTCTTCTCAAGATCTTGAAGCTTCAGGCTCTTAGAATCAAACGCTCTCTATCTCGAAGGAGAACTTTCTTAGTCGTTTAAGGGTATATTGAAATTAACCTCCCTATCTCTATGTGAGCTTTTGTTCTTTGCGAGTCTTTATATCGCTCAGTGGCTAGACTACTCAAATGATGAGTGTTTTCTCGGGGGTCTGAGGATTATAAGTAAGGAATAGCTTCTCCTGTTTGCTTCTTAATTTCATTAAGGCATGCTTGAACTTGATTTATATTCTATAATACATAAAATAATAGTTCAGATGATTCAGGTTCAATTCAGGAGTTAAACTGTCATCGTAGTTCTTCCCACTCATGTATCTGTTGTTCAAGAGTTTGCTACTACCTATGTATCCTATCGAAGATTTTTCCTCCTCTCTATTTGTATCTCTCAAATTATTGCTATAAGCTCTATCTCTATCGCTTACTTAGTGATTCATTATCGATTAGACTTTCTCTTCCCTCTTTTATCCTCTATCTTCCCTTGTCCTCTCAGATCTCTTTCTCCTGGATCTTTTGGACTTCTTATCTCTCTTAGAGGATCTCAAATTGTCTACTTTGCCATTCTATTGATAGGGATATCTGCTAGACTTTGCACTTTCTTTGAAGAGCTCTTCATTCCTATGGGATCTCTTCAACCTGAATTAAAATTTAAATCTGCTGGAGAGCAGTTCATCGAACTCATCTGGACAATTCGCTTTGAAGTTATAAAAGCCATAGTCAGTTTGAGAAGCTTTCTGAATGATATCAGTTGGCGAGTGGCTCTCCTCTCTCATCATACCATAACTACCCTCGATTGAGTTATTAAGCCTCTTATATCTATCATCGTGCTAGCTCCCTCCTCCATTGAAGAAACCTAATGATGAAATATTACCACCTGCTCCGTGGATTGAAAATTTACCAGGAGAACTTTTCCTCACATGCTCTGAGATTTAAGACGAAATAAATATTCTTTAAAATGTTGTAAGATTTCTGATTACTTGAGTTAGGGAGTCTAATTTAAAGTACCTATTCTAGTTAAACTTGGCCTCTAAGTGTTGCTGAGAAGACTACTTTAAAAGTAGCCGTTTCCTCTTATCGTGTCTTTTAGAAGTCCATCCCCTCCTCTATTATCATCTGATAGACCTCTTGATCTGTTAAAGCTGCTGTCTATCTTTAGGTTTAGATTATTGCCACTTCCCACTAAGCCAGAATTGAAAAGCAGGTCCTCTGTTGTTAGCGAATGATCAGTAGTACCATTCATGTTAGTTCTCTAATCATAATACCTTCTCTCCTATCCGCCAAGGTTCTTGAAGCCTTTGCTGCTATGGTATTAGGATTCTTTTTCATCCTCTTGTATCGCAGCTTTCAACTATCTGACTCTCTCTTCATTTCTCTATTGCAAATTCTTGAGATTAAAGGTAGATGCATGAGTTTTGTGGCTATTAATCTCTCCAAAGCTTGATTCGTTTCTCTAATCAGCAGCAGCGATTTGGAACAACTCATTGTCTTGCACTCTTATTTTAGATGAAACGATAAGTTATAAAATTTAATGAGGGCCTTAGGTTAGTGAAAGTAGAATTGCTATTTGCAAATTTACTACTGAGGAATTCTCTGCTCAAAAGGCTGCTATCTTAAAAATAAGTTACTTAATCTTTGAGGTTTTAGTTAGATCCATGGTTCATATTCGATTGATGAAAATGCTCGTAATTTTAATTAGAGCTTGGTCTGAAAGTATAATTAGAATCCATAAAAGCAGCTGTCTTGTCAGATATTAGAGGTGGGTAGTGGTGCATTTGGATATCATTTATCTGTAAATTCAGAATAGGAGACTAAGTTCTTTAACCTTCAGTCCCCTAGGTATCCAAGATGTTATTATAAGCTCTATTTCAAAAACAAAGCAACAGTTAAATTATGAATTTTATATACTAATCGTTAGCCTTGATGAAGATTGCATGTAATTAGCATAATTCTATTCAATCTCTTTGTTTCTAAACTCTGAGATTTGTCCCCCAAAAATATTAGACTGGTCTTCTTTTCTCTTTCCTGATGAGGCGACTGGCTTCTTGTTGGATTCGCTACTCACAATTTCATTTTCATTCATCATATAAGTAATGTTTCCTCTGTAGTTCACTAAAGCAGACTGATCATCTTAATAAGAAGGAGGTGATTCATTCTACGATTTCAATTTCTTGGATGCTGAACTAAAATTTTATTTACTCTTGCCACTTAGGTTGTGCTTATTAGCTTTTTTATAAGACTCCTGAATTTCAAATCTTGAAGTTAAAATTATAACGACTAAATTAAATTCAAAGTTTCTTATTGCCTGATTCTAAGCTGTGCTTGTGAAGTCTCTTTTTCAATGTTGCTAATAATTTCATTCCTCTCTGAGGCTGTTTATATTTCTCTCCTCTACGGTTTCAAATCCTATTCAATCTCTGTTTTCACACTTTTTTCGTCTGAATGCTTTTAAATTTTGGTTCTTTTTCCTTCTTCCTCTGGAGAAGAGACGTCCACATGGTTTATGAATGATGGATTCATGATCAGAGTTTATGCAGAGAAAGAGTGCTGTTGATTTATTGCCAATCCTTGCCTGCTCACTTCATTAAGAGTTTTCAAATGAGCAGCTTCCTAATCAAAAAATTATAATTGTGAGGTGTTTCAATCTATCTTGTTTAAGGAGTTCTGGCTGTCTAGATAACCTGTGTATTGCTTTTAGCTTTTTCAAATTCTTTGGTGGCTTATTTGATTCGATATGACATCTTTTCCTCGCTCTCCCTTCGCTTTATATTCATGTCAATTAAGGGACTTACCGCTATTCTTTTGTTCTCTTTCTCTTCGTATTTAGTACGATCGAAGTGAGCTTATTTTCTCGTCTGATTTTGGTCTTGGGCTTTCTCCTAATGACCCAAAATTATACTTAAAGTAAGAAAGGAATATTCTTTTATCGAATTGTCTGATGCCTTGACTTTTAATAGTTTAAGTCCAACATCTTTCTCCTATCTTCGTCTTTTAGGCTCTCTGTTTTTTATTGTACTGAATTCCCATCTCTCTGAAAGGGATTGGAAATTCTCTATTTCGAAGATTCATTGTTGTTGCCAGTGTTTGAGTTAGCTCTATTAGAATAAAGTGCCCTGTCAGAATTTCTGGGAGCCTGCTCCTCTTTGCGGTTTATTTGCATTTTTCTGTGTGTATGCTTAAATTCCACCTGATGCAATTCAAATTCAAAATTAGTTTTACTAAATGAAAATTAGTTAATATTAGAAGAGGTAATATAGGAATTAAATATGCATTTGAGATTAGTTTAGAGAAAAAGAACTTCAAAAATTAAAATATATCTACTTATGTATCACTTTCAGAGTGGCAGCTTCTTCATGAGCTGATTGTGCAAGCTTGCTAAAGTCTTAGCCCACTAAGTCATAGCTTGATGCTTCTAAGAACCTCTACTTTCATCACTACTCAACTCGAGGTAGCCATTTAATTGATCAATCTCTCCTATTATGAATTGCAATCTAAATTAAAATTAAAGCTTTGATCTATCTCTCCCTTGATCTTGTTCTCGAGTATTAGTTCTGCAAGCAAGCTTCTGATCTCTTGCTAAGATACATTTAAATAATCAATATTGTAAAATTCATTGAGTTGAGTAGCTAGGAACTCAAGACTCACAGATTTGTAGGGCTTGACTTTGGATATGAGAACATTAAGGCGGATTCCTCTTAGCAAGTCATCCATGTACTAGATTATGAAAGGATCGTCCAATATTTGAGAGCTTGGGTCGTTTATAATTTTCTAGATTTGGTTTATGTCATTGTTCTCAAATGCAGTTCTCAAATTCATGATCGCTATAATCTGAGTGTCATCCTTATATACTTCACACTAATCCATATTCATCATCTTTATACTTTTGCTTCTCTGGTATCTGCAAAGTTAATCTCTGAGCCGCTGAGAATACTAGCCAAGATCACATACTTAAGTACAGTTCTAGCTCTTGAGTTGCCTGACTCTTAGTAGTTTTTGAAGCTCTCGAATAGCTCCTCAAGTGCATTAGTCCAGCGCTTCTCACTCATGTACATCTTACCTCCGCACTCCTTGATAATTCCGAGCACTCGAGGGTCATTGATGACTGAATTAAGGTTCAAGGTTTGAGGATAGACGTGCTTCATGCGCTGATTGTTCTTTTGGGCTGTACACATTTGGATCTCAAGCGCAAAAACTTCAAGCAGTAGATTTCCCTTGCTCTAGTCATATCTGTTTGGATCTAAATTAGGATTGGTGTGGCGATTTTAGTCAATACAATTTTCCTTTAACTCACTCAGTAAGATGTCAAGTTGAGCAAACTGCTTGAGATCTAGGTAAATCTTTCCCAGACGAAGGCAAATATTCCAAAGCTACATAGATTCAAGAATACTTGCTTAATGATTTATCTCAGTCTATTATATATGATTTTAATCAATATTGAACCAAAGGCGCTCATTGTTGGATTTCAAATGCTCAAGTGTCATTTAGTACATTTCTCTTTGCCTCTCAGGAGTGTTCGTTAAATGAGTAGATACCGCATCCAAGATGTTGTTATTGAATACTTTAATTCTTAGAGTGATTAATTCAGTTATCTATATATATATGAAAGAGCTATAATAGCGTCTGAGACATCATTCCTAGCTACCTTGCTTATCATCTTTAGAAGAGCTCTCTGTTTACTGATCATATTATCGAACATTCCCAGTTGAGCCGAGAGACAAACGATATTCTCCAGTGCCTTGAATCTGAAGTTTATTTCATCACCCATGCCCTCTTCAAGCACAACCACACTTTCATATTGCTCCAAGGCCTCCGCAGGTCTGTGGCGCTTGTTCTCATCAGCTTCATAGAAAGTATTCTTCAGCATGATCAAGTTATCATCCTCCTAGGCCACTTCCTCATCTGAAGGCCACTCGTATTCGTAGGCGTCTCCTCCCTCGTCTGACATTATTTTCTCAAGTTCAATTATAATTCAATCAGACCAAAGATTTATCGCTCTACTTGAACTCTTCATCATTTCACCTCATAGTCCAATAAAGAAGTGTTTGTAAAGAAAGCATAAATTTCATCAGATAGGATTCATAGGGACTGAATCATAATGTAAACGAGAGAAGTGATTGGGTACTACTGAGAGGTAATTTGAGAAATCGCAACTTACACATCGTAAATTAAAAGTTAAACTTGAATAAAATATGTCTCGCAAGCAACAGACAACCTCACCTTTACCCCTCGCTGGCTTACAAGCACTCAACAGCCAACCTTTCCCTAACCTCCTGAACAATAATCAGCCTCCTCAGGGAAATTTCAACCAGCCACCTCAGTTATTACTCATTTAGGTGCATTTACCTTTTTTGTGTGGGTAAAACTTTAGTTTGTATCCGGTCTTAATCTCTCGGAGGGTAACTCTCACCATCTTCAGAATTCACAGATCAGCCACCAGCATCCGGCCGCTCTCTTGCAGTAGCAGCACTCCCTCTTCAACAACAACTTAAATCCAAGAAGACTCGCCTCCTCCACAAACTCTAATTTCTGGTAAGTGAAACTTGCAAATGCACTGCAATATCTAGAAAATAAAGGATTTTCGAATTCAAAGCGTGGGTGAAATAAATTTACACACACTAGTCATTTAAAGTGGAATCCATTTTGTAAAGATCAATTTTTCCAAGCAACTGACAAATGAGTGTTGCGGAAGAAATCTCCTAATAAATCCTCGATTCCTTTTTTCGGTACTCATTTTGACCTTCATAATTTTGGATATCCTAATTTCTGAGCTGCTAAAGTTCTTTTCAGAGCTCTATAAGAGAGTCCTACTCTCGAGATTAAGAATATTCCTATCTATTGCTCACTAAATAAGCTTAAGAGAGAGTGCTAATTCAATCTATAGTGTGTTTTTGAGAGGAGTGACTTGGGTCAGAGACTCCCACGGATTGTTCGACTATGAATCCAAAAGCATCAACAAAAAGAGCTGCAAAACTACTGAGGAATCTAAGATAGTCAGGAAGGAAAACGATATTGAGCTAGTTCCAAGATCGAGCAACCTTCAACAAATGGGCGATATAACTCAAGACTTGCTGCAAATCAGGAAAGATCAAGGTAAGTGAGAAGCTGCATTCATTTTGACTAAGAAAAATCGGATGAAGATAAAGTAGAAATAGAGCATCATCAGTACTTCAGAAATTTAAGAGGATTCAATCAATTTCTGATGAACCATTTCATTCTAACTCTAATCTTTAGCTCAGCAGCAGTACTTCTTGGACCATGCTGATAACTGTGATCTGCTTGAAGAGGATTAATTTCTATGCTTTCATTTTTAAATATGTGTGATAGCGTGGACAGACTTTGGCTGGTTGTAAGATCTCTAAAGTCTCCTACAGGGAAGGAGGACTATCTGATACAGAAGTTCGATGTGATAAAACTTGGACGGGTCAAATTCAGAGTGAAGGACTTCAAGTGCGAGAAAATGCGTTAGACTCAACAGGAACTTTATGATCAAGAACACAAAGAAGCAAAGGCAGTGGTCACTCTTGAAGATGAGAGCAACTCAGGAATTATTGCAGAATAGAACATTGAAGATCTTACATTTAGATTCTTAATTTCACTGAATCTTCTTATTGCCATATTAAGTTTAAGGAGATAAACATCAATGTCGTTTTTGCTGGGGCTCAGAGTCAACCATTGAAAACCCTTGCATCGTGCCTTGCAAATGCTCAGGTAGTGTTGGCTTCATCCACTTCGACTGTCTGCGCAACTGGCTCAATACCAAGATGATCCGAAAGGAGTCTGACCACTTGGTCAGCATGTACTGGAAAACTTTTGAGTGTGAGATCTGCAAGCATCCCTTTCCCCTATCTCTTCAAAGTGGGACCTACAATCTACAAACTCGTAGACATCGCCCTCCCAAAGAACTGCAACTACTTTATGGTGATGGAAAGTTTGCCTCTTGAGAAGAACTCCTCTAGAACCATCCACATCCTCGGCTTTTCAGAGGAGAAGGGAATCTTCAACATGGGAAGAGGCCACGAGAGTGAAGTCAGAGTCAATGACATTTCGGTGTCTCGCTGCCATGCCATCATAAAATACAAGCCAGAGGGCTTCTATATCGAGGACAACAAGTCGAAGTTCGGCACCCTTGTCCTCATCAAGGATTCCTTCCCTCTCAACCTTGAGTACACCTCTGCAGTTCAGATTGGGAGGACAGTGGTTTCTTTCACTGTGAGGAACGTGGGCATTAGCCCCCACGCCTAGGCTCTTCCCCAGACTTCAGCTCTAGTCTCAGAACTATAGGCTGGAGTAGCTAAGCTTAACCAAGGTTTGCCTCAACAGCTCTTTCACATTCAAAACGTGGGCTTCAAGGGTTTCAAGGAAGAAGGCAGCTTCAACTATGCTTCTCAAGGTTAAGACCAGGGAAGACCCCACAGAGAAAACGTAGTGAGTAATTTCAACATGCAAGGACCTAACCACTAAGTTGCTGAGAATGAGTTAATGAGAACTGGCTAAGGCATGCTTCAATTTATGAGAGTCAACAGTCCTCAAGACTCCAATGGTTCCAACAACTCAAACTAGAGTGCCTAAGATTAGGCTAACTCAAGGAAGCGTTAGGCTCGCAATAAGATACTTTAATTTCAAAGTTTAAATGTTAAGCTTTAGAATTTGAAATGAGGATGATATGGACATCGATGGCTGAGCGGTAAAGTAGCAACTTCTTCTTTGTAAGGAATGAGTTGCAAAACCCCACTGCAAAGAGTGGGAAGGCTGAAACGTGCTCTAAACTCTTTTCCTAGCCTTTGAAGATCTAAAAGTTTACGAAAAGCTAGAGAAGAAGAATGTGCGGAAATAGAGTAGAGACACAATCAGCCTATTGCTAATACTAATACGAGTTAACTTTATTCAAAAATTTCTGATCATTAAATTTATTTTTAAATTTCTGAGAAAAAAACGAGAAGGGGTCAGTGGGTAATCTCTTAAGTTATTTGAGTTTATTTGTATTTTTAACTGAAAATTCACCTCATTTTCTTTTGCTCTCTGATGTAAAAATTTCGCTAAAACGAAAAGGTAAGTAAGATATATCATAATATTTAGATCTAAGTTCATTCTATATCATTTAAAGGGAAGAGTCTTATTGAGTTTTTTAAGTTTGTTCATGAGTTCCTTGTTGTCTGATGTGGTATTAGCAGTCTTTTGAGTATTTTCCTTATCCTATTCATTTACTCTAAGTCTCTCCTGTAACTCATACAATTGAGCTTCTAAAAAGATATAAGAAGTCTAGTTAGGCGTTCTTAAGTTCTATCTTGCCTTTATCTTTCCTCTCTTGGGCAAGTTGCATGCTGAAGTGAGCCTCGCTCTTCCTGAGTCTATCTTCCATCTCTCTCCTTACTTGCTCCCTGGCTCGCTCAACCTTCTGTCTTTCCTCCTTCTTGTTTTGATCAATCAGGGCTCTTGAAACATCTTCATAGACAAGTTGAGTCGTTTAAGCATGGTTAAGAAGTTTCTCCTCCTCAAATCTAGATAGTTCTCGTTCTCTTAGCTACTCAAACTCAGACTTCTTCTCATTGATGAATTCACTCTGAGACTACTTATACATTCATTAGATTAAAATCACAAAGTTCTTCACTCTTATTTGAATTGTGATTGACTCCAGCTGAGTTAGCTTTTGTTTGTACTTGCTCTCAAGTTGAGCATATTTGAAGTGGTACTCTTGTTGTATCCTCTCTCGCAACTTCTTTACCTCCTTCTCAGTTTCTTGATGAGTTCTGTATCTAAGTTGCTCCTTCTCCTCTAAAAGTCTTTGTCTCTCTCTTGTCTTCTGTTCGTCCGCATTCATTTCCAAGGCCACTCTTTCTCTCTGTCTCTCCTCTCTAAGCATCCTCAGATCGTGCTCTAACTGCAGACACTTCTACTCCAAATCTGTAATTATTTAGTCCTTTTCAGTCAGAACAACTGAATAAAATTAAATAGTGATTAAATTATTTTTTTTGAATACTCCTTCTCAACTCTTTCATAACAGTCTTTTCTACTCGCTTAAGTCGCTCCCTCTGATTCTCCATCTTAGAATCAAAAAGTTAGTGCTGCTCCTCAAGTTTGATCTTCATAAGTTCACACTCGTTTTACTTTGCCTTCAACTCTTTGTTGTGGGCTGAATGGATTGCTTGCAACTGCTGATCATATTAGAGCTAGTTGGTAAGCATGTGCTTTTCCAACTTCAGCTTCTAATTTTCAGTAACCTTTACTAACTCTTCTAGATCAGAGATATGCTTTATATATGCTTGCAATTCCCTGTCCTTGGCTGAAAGTAATTTCTTCATGCTTTCTATCTACTGGTGTCTCTCATAGTCAGTCACTTTAATACATAATCCTCAATTTATATTGCTTTTGTAGTGTGTTTGGGTTTTGGCAGTTAATTTTCTCTCTTTGAAACTATGTAGCTCCTGTTTACAGTAGCATCATCTTCCTAATTTTCATAATCTCTAGCTCTGCTTGTGGAAGTTTTTCTGCTCCTCTTTTTCATCTCTATGCTGTTTCTGGCTGTTTTAGGATATTTCCTTGAGCGCCTTACCTCCCTCACTTTAGTACCCTTTTTACACTATGGAATCGTCCTCCTCATCTTCTTCCTCTTCGTCGTCCTCATTAGTAAATAATAATTCTTCAAATAATAATCATCACATCTAAGCAGATTGGTACCAGATGCTGATTTGTTCTAGAAGTCGGCAGTTAGCTTCTAAGATTACTCTTTCTGCTTCTTATACTTCTACTGATATTTCTTTAGCATACTTTCTATCGAACTCTTCTCCTCGCCGTGTGGCTCTTTGATGTTATCAATTTAAGCAAATACTATAAAATTCATCTAATTAAAAATGATTAAAGGATAGAAGTAGAAGCACTTCTCTGCCCTTGCAAGTTATTCTGAATTATTGAGGCTTTTTCTTCTCGTGAATCATGGGCAAAGTCAACTGGCTGTAAGTTTTTGGTAGACCTACTGCTCAGACTCAAAGAATTAGTGTTAAAGCCTTATCCCAGACTGTTTTGATAACTGTGAAGATAGTTGCTCCCTCCAGCTCCTATATTTTAAAAGCAAACATGAAAATTCATTACTCTAAATTATTGTTGAGGTGCTGATTGTTAATGGCAGGATTGAAGGTCTACTGAGTTTCCTAGGATTAAGGTCGATTCTAATGATTTCTTTAGTTAACAATAATGAAGTTCCTTCTTGCAAACTGTTGTCTTCATTTTTAGCTCTTCCCGTCAGACTGACATGTCTCAAAGACGTATTCTAAGCATGAACAGTAGATGTATTTACAGTTGTTTACTTGGTATTTGAGTTGGAGGTGTTTTACTATTTCAGCAGTTGATCATGGATCATTGATGAATTGTTCTAATTCAACTCATTTTCATTCACTTTGTCATCATCCTCGATTGTGATATTTTGAAATTGGTAAAGCACTCTCTTTCCATGCTGGTTATGGATGTGTCAACATCTTGCATCAATAAAGTAAATATGCATATGAGGATGAGTAAGAGTGCTTACGTTACTCTCATTCGTTTGATTGAGGGTGTTTTGTTACAAAGGTGATCTGAGAGTTACAGTCTTTGATTAGTCTCCTCCGTCTATGGTTCCAGCCGCAGTCGGGCCTCCATTAGTATTTACCTCGCTATAGTTAAATCCATAGCCTGCATTTCCCTAACTGAAATTTTTCTAGTGAGAAACAGCCCCACCAAGTTTTGCTAATTGATGTTCTGTTAATTGAGATGATGAGAGGGCTGATTTTCAGAAAAATACGTAGCAGAGGCAGTCCTGTTTTAAAAATGTTGCTCATATCTGCCTTAATCTTTAAAGGAGGCATTCTGGGAAAATTGGCCATGAATCAACTTAAAAGATTCACTTTGATCATCGTTTGCTTATTCATAATAGTTTGAGTCTTGGAGGTCGCTTATTGGAGACAGGGTATGCTTCTAAACTTAGAGTACTACAACAAATATTTCAAATTAATTTGAAACTAAAGTACTTGTCTATTTTGTCCCTACCCGCCAAAAGTTTCATAAGAGTCCCTCAAATGATAATTGTTATTCTGAGCTCCCTTGATATTCAAGCTTCTACTAGATTCATCCAACTAGGCTATATTTCCATGACTGATATTGCTGTAAGACTTATTTGACTGAGTGAGAAGGTTGTTTTTATTTTGGCCTGTTCTGTTCAAATTTGAAGAGGTAGATTTCTTGAGAGTGTTCATCTAAAATATACAAATACAATCAAAGGAACAATTTTTGTATCTTCAAGCTGCTTTAGCTGAAAAAGTTTTGATTAGTGCTGTTGTTAACTTAATTGAATATCTCGCTCTCCTCATAGTCCTCTTCTTCAATAATTGTCATGGACTTATTCACCTTGGCCATGCTTTGGTTTTATGGATTACTGTATTAGGAATTCGTCTGCTATTACTAGCCTATAATACCTGAATTATTCCCTCTCGAATTAGAATTATTAAGACTGCTTCCCTCTACAGAAGAGTCCATAGACTTCTTATAAGCTGCATTGGTTTCTCTATAAGTATCCTCAATAGATACTATCTCTCCTTCACTCATGTCAGTGATATCTATTTAGCTGCTCATGTTTGCTCCACTTATCTCAAGTACTCCTACTCCACTTGTATTCAAGTGCTATATTAATAAAGATAACAAATACTGTTGAAGTCTCTACTATATCATATTCCGATTATCATTGGCAACATCTAAGTTCATCTGCTAGTGATTTTAATGGTGGGAAACATTTTCTCTGGACCTTGACCTTTCTACAAGACTTGTAATTTTTCTACTCCTCACTTTGATAGTTAGTATTGACCTAGTTGGTGTTTTATCTTTCCTCTCTTGTGTTGCGAATTTTGGTAGGTTGATTAGCACTATTGCTATTTTGAGTAGTCATTAGTCTAGGCATATCTCGATTGTCCTTCATACTCCTGTTGAAACTACTTTCTAAGCTAGAGTTGCTTGCTTTATTCTTGAGATGCATGGGTATGTTGGCTTCACTTTATTGCTTTAAAATAGCCTCAAGTTGCAAATCATTACCTCTTAGACCTGTTCTTGTCATCATGGTAAGTTTACTTGGAAATATGATGTTGCTATTTATCACCAAATTATTATTATTATTGTTGCTAATGTTGTTGCAACTACTGTTATTCGATAGAGGAGTTAGTATTCATAAGGTAGTCAGGCATATTCTTTTGGATTTCCTCAGCCATAAGCTAGGTGTTATTTTACAGTTGCTGGTCAATATTCTCGAAAAGGAAGTTATAGTCTGACACAGCTGAGTTAGTAGACTTCAAAACTCCTCTAGGTCGTACTCATTTAAGTTTTGCAAATTTAGTACAGATTTTAGCTCTCTTTGTTCAAATTGCCTTAAGAGCCTGCAGATGACTACTCAAGTGGTGAGAATAATTTTACAGTCTGGCCTAAGGAAGACCTTGCATGATTTAGAGGAAGCAAAGAAGGATTCTAAGATGAACTATGGACTCCTTTTCCAAAGTAAAGTTCATTAGAGTTTTCTTATCCTATTAAATCGGAGTACTGCTTTGATGCAAGGAGTTTTAATTTTCTTAACGAAGGAGTGATAAATCAAACTAGGGAGGACTTTAATCTATTCCTTGGGATATGTTCATAACTTGCTCCAATAAGTGTGATTCATTTCCCTAATGGATTCTAGAGTTGTTAAAACTAGTGTTAGATAAATAATTTATTCCCCAAAAAAAAATCTGACTTAGTTCATACTTTCAATCTGAGAGTTATTCAAAGAGCTTTCTTATTCGGGAGGATTGAATTATATGTGCTTATTAGGGCCATGGAATGTAATTGCCATCTCTTTAAAGAGCATTCTCTCCTTCATTAAATTAATGTCTCTGGTGGTATTTGCCACTCTCAACCTTATTACTGCTCTCCTAATTGTCCACACTTCCTGAGTAACCCACTCTACTACCATGCTTGAAATTTGACTGAGTGGCATAGGACTAGGACTAAGAGTGTAATCCTGCAAAAACAGGGGTGTCTTTGATTTAAGGATTATCTCTGCTATACCTCTGGCCACTAGCCATGTTGCTATTTGTTCCTCCACTCAAAATAAGCCCCTTAGTTTGATACTGATCCTGTCGAGGAGTTTCCATCTGATCTTGTGTGGCATCTGTGGCAAGTGAGTGCGAGATGTTCATTTGAAGTCTTGAGCTAAAATTCTTTGTTTACGAGTTCGTTTAATCCATTTCAAATTTAATATTTTCTTATTTCAAATTTAAAACTTTATATTTGAAGAGAAAATTCAAAGAAATCATTTGCTGTTGTTTCAAATAAACTCTAAAATTGTCCTACACCTTTATTTCTACTCATAAATTGATCCTGCATATATTCGCTCTTAGATCTATGATGAGTCCCTTTATCTTGTTTCTCTCATCTCCTGGCCTCTCTAGTGCCACTGACGACAGTCCCTACTGATTCTCTCTCTTATGAAACTCATGATGATTCTCCTTTAGTAAATTTTTAACCTTCTCGTTTTCTTTCTTTAAGTTCTGATCGTTTTTATTCAAGTAGCCTACTAACTTTGAACTAGCCATTTTAAGGAGCTTTTCAGAGGAGACAGCTTTCAACTCTGGGTGTAGTTGAATGCTTTAAGCAGACTACAGTTTCTAGAGATCCTTCTCTTTCTTTTTGTCTTCGTGAAACATGATAAAGCCACCCTCTCTTCTGTCTTTAAAAGCCAAGTAGGCGCTCTTTTTGTCTGATTTCTGCCTAATTAAGCTGTTTGGTTACGATCTGGTGATGACGAGAAGTATTAGAGCTTGTTTTGAAGTGACTATTTTGGCAAAAGAGAAGCCTTAGAAGCAGCAGACTTCATAGCCATAAATTTAGCAGCACTTATGTTATTTCCAGCAGAGGAAACTTTGAATTTAGAGGCTTTCTGATGAGCAAGTTCAGTCTTCAAAGATGAAAGGTCATATTTTAGAGTGAATAAGTTATCAGACATCTCTCCATGAACAAAAAAAACATGGTGAAGAGAAAAATTAAATCATGATCTTGAGCTCTTTTTTGGATGGACTCTCCTATGAAATTTTTGAGATTTGGAAAAGGAACCGCCCTGATATTAGCAGTGGACATAAAATTAAATCACTAACTTCTACTGCTAATTGTAGTAATTGTTAATCATGTTCTTCATCTTTACTTTATTCTCCCTTGCACTTGAGGGCTTACCATCAGTTGCCTCTTCTATTACAGAAGGGATGCCCAGTTAGTATTATGAACTGCTGCTCATTAGTACAGATCTTTGACCACCGATTTTGTTAATGAGTTACTGCGAATACTATTTCATGTCAAACATAGATGACGTGTTTGTTTAATAGTGAGATCCAAAGTGATCTTAACCTCCCGAATAATACAAAATATTTATGTTTGGAGTTGCTATCTATTTGTTATTCGTGGAGCCTAAATTTACCAAAGTTCAGAGATCCCTGTGAGTCTGATCTATTCATGCTTCGCTGCCTCTCAAGATCAAACCTGGTCTTAAACTAGTCAACATTTTTGGAATTAACTGGTGCTTCTTTATTCCCATAGACACTTTTTTCAATGGACAGTTACTTCCTTGATAGAGTTCTTGAAGGATTCTTATTTTGCGTATTTTCCAGATGAGAATGATACAAGGTATCCTCTTAATTATGATCATCCCGAGAGTTCCTAATAAGCATTCTACTCTATCTTCTTTGCTGTTTGATTTAACTTAACTGTGCGGGTTCATCAAATATCAAAGTGTTATCTTCATGCTAGGATATTGCACTCACCAAGGACCTGTTCCTATCCATATTGGAGATCAAGCTTTGCTTATTTTCGTAGCAAGAATCTAGCTTAAGCATGGGATCTATCTTTCCCGTCTTGTTTTGCTATCTTTTCATCTTGTCCAGAAACCTCTAAGTCTGATTAAGTGATGGCAAGGATAAATTTTTCAATTTAAAGAAGTAAGAGATACGTTTTTGCTGTTCTCGTATTTATATATTTTAACATGAAATAGCTTTTATTCAACTCCAAAGAGTTTGCCCATACTGTCTCTTTCCTCTATAAACGGTTAGAATTCTCTATTATTGAGGCTTGACTTCTTCTTGCAAGCTCTACACTCACTACTGAAAAGACTTTTCCTTTTCTCTTGAGATGAGTGTTCACAGTGCCTAATTTAATGAGGAGACAAGACACCCTACTATAGCTTGCGTTTTAGGAAATACTCATCTACCTCTTGCTGGTTTAAATCGACTACATTTTCGAACTTCGATGTCAAATTCGTGGTAAAATAATCCTATATCCTTCCCTTTCCCTAAGATATTTAGTTAGTCTAATAAAAATTAAAATGCAAATGTAATTTCTTAAGTCTACTCTTAGAGCAAGTAACTTGATGAAGTGGTGTTGAAAAGCTTAGGCTTCCAGTTCTTTACAGCACCTAATGTATTATTTGACAGTTTATTTGTGCTGTGACTCTGATGGCTCAAAAGTGGTTGTTGTCTACTTTATATAAAATAAATTTGCGAAAGATTTTTGGAAGCAGGCAGAACATCATTTAGATCGAGTGCAGTGGCTAAGTCTATCTTGGGTGCAACTTTCCTGTGAGAGGATCTCTCTTGCGATAATGTATGCTAGGATATTACTGAATTACTTACTAGTGTAAATTCAATTCAAATTAAGATAGTATTACTTGAAGCTTTGCCCTTAATTGTGCTGAGTGGCTTGTTTAAGGATTGCTGGTCGAAATTTTTAGGAGCAGGACTTTGGATAATTGCTAAAACTGAGTCTAGTTACTTCTGTCCCCTATCTGCAGAGCTTTCTTTGAGAGCGAGAGATTAATTATGCTTTCTTATTAAATCCTCCTCCTGTCTTTTAAGTTAAGCTTCGAATTTCTTAAGAGTCTGGTAAGTCAACACACTAAAATAAAAATAACTGCAATAAGATTTAACTATCCTCAGGGCCAAAGAGACCGATGAGTGAGTTTGAATCTATCTTTTATCTGCTGAGGGTGCTCTTAATTGTCAAGTTATTCATATTAGCCATTATAAGTGTAGAGTGTGAGAAATATCTCGTAAATAATTTATTCTCAATTAATTTATAAATAAACAAAGGCACTAGTTTCATACTTTGCCTACTATTCTATTTAGATGGATATTACTATTATTGCTTTTTTATAAAGTGTAAGAAATTAAATCAGAAGAACTTGGAGAAGAGCTCCCTACCTTTAGAAACCATAGACTTCTCAATGTCTTTTACGCTCTAATTTAATTCCATCTTTTTTAGACCCTCAACTGTAGTCTTAGTTTTACTTATTATATCTCCGAAAAATGCACTACCTGAGGAACTTTACTGCATCTAACGCTAACTATCCTGCTTTAAATAAATTCATTGAGGATACTAAAAATAATTATCTTGTTGTGTTTTTAATAAATTTGCAATATTTTTTGATAAATTGCACACCTTATCTTTTTTTAATTCAAGTGTTTATAAAGACCTGATCTATAAAATTAATAAGCTATGAATCCAGACTCTATTACTGCCTGAGAGAAGAATTTTAGTTTAGAATCTGGCTGAGTTATTGTGCAGTGGGTGGGGTGAGCACACTTTTTGAGGGAGTTTGCTTTTAGGATTTCAATGCAAGAGCCTCTTGAGGGTAAAAGTTACTCCACCGTTTTCAAAGTCTGGATTGTTCAAAATCTTTACTGTTTTGCCCCGAGAAGAGCTAGATAGAGATTAGACTTAAATTTTAGCTTACTTTTTCTTAAGGAAGCCTACTTGAACGAAATCTAATTCATTGAACTGTTAAAGATAAAATAAGTTAAATTCTTGTAAGTAAAAACTATTAGAGTTAAACTTCTTGAAAAGATTCAAAAGATATTGCTTAATTCTATAAAAGAAATGTGGTTTAATCTTCATCAGGCTCGCAATCATTGAGCTAGGCTTGACTATGATCCTAACATTTTTTTAAATTTAATTCAAATAATTGAAGCATTTATAAATCCTAGCTGTATTCATATGGATCTAAGATCATCACATGAACTCTTCTTTTCTTAGTTTCTATGGCTGAGTCAAACTCAATCTTAGTTGAGACAGTTTCCGAGTCTTCGAACTCCTCCAGTCTTTGATCATCCACTGAATTTGCGAACATCCTCTACTTGGCTTCATCAATTGTCAAGCTATCTATCATGAGCGAGAATTCATCATACTGGGGTGAAGTGGCCTAATTCAAAGCTCTGTTCAGTTTTCTATTTATCTAAAATTAAGATTAATCCCTTTCACCTTACTGACTTCGTTAAGGTACAGAAAAGCTGCCTTGGTCTTGTACTTTTCCATCCCATCGAAGCTTATATTGTAAGGGAGCATGAAATCTCGGAAGCCTACATTTCCTTCAGTCAGAGTAAGCATTCTCAGTTCCCTTTCATCCCAAGCCTGGCTCTGATAAGGTGATACGAATTTCAAAGTCTTGATTTCTGAATAGTTCCTGCCTAGCTTTCTGTGAAGGCCAGCGCATTCAGAGCAGAGGAAGACGCAAAATTTTGTACACACCCATTCAATGCGAGGAGGGTCAATACTTTTCTAACGAGAGGGACTTTAGTCAAGCTGAATAGGGAGGCAACAATCAGCACAAAGTTAGTTCAGTGGAGATTAATCTTTTATCTACTTGACAATTTACAACGCAACTTCTTAATCCATTTTAGAAAATATTTTACTAAAGATCAATCCAAAAAGTTGTTCTTCCAAGCAAATGAAAATTGTCATATTCATAATCAATCCTTAACAATAAACTTCTTTCTCTGCAATAGTTTGATGGACTCTTGAATCTTCTTAATCTCAGCTTCTATTCCTTTGTACTCATTCTTGGCCCTCTCAGTCTGATGAGAGATACAGACTTTCTCGATTTGATTTTGCAGATTCCTTTCTTATTGAAGAAGGTAGGTGAGTAGATTTTCTTGCTCACTCTCCTAGAGTATTCTAGTACCGGGAGGTCTTTTATTCATTTCAATCTCTCTCAATCTAAAAGTGAGTTGAAATATGCTATAATTAAGTTTACGTTTATTGCTGCTCCAATTTTTCTTGTTCCTTGAAGCTTTGGAGATACTATGGTATCTAACCAGGTTTTTTGCTCTCCTGCTTTAACTTCTCACTTCTCTAGAATTTCTCCTCAAGGGATCTAAATTAATGAGTTTCTCTGCTCAAATTCTAGACTTGCTTTAAATTTCTCTTTATGAACTCTTTATCTTAAAATATAAGGATGTCTTTTAACTTGAATGAGTTTGTTTATAGTTATCTTGAATCATCTTCTGCAGATTTTCTTTTTCTACTTTGAGACTGAGTTCATACTCCTTGCCTTGAGTCTTTTCCTTTTAAATCTAGTCTTTGAGCTTTGAGGGGATGGTCTTGAATCGTTACATCTTAAACAGCTCTCCTATAAAATTTTCAGTCTTCAGTAAGAGATATCTCAAAATAAGTTAGTCAATGTGTCGATGAGTGTGACTTACCATTTGCATCTTCCGCTTCCTCTGGCCTTCTGAGCTTAAGTAGTTTGTACCTCATTTTGAATTTGTTTGATGAGGATCTTATTTGACTGTCTGTAATTGATTGAGGAACTAGCTCTCTTTGCCTCCTCTCTCCTCTGCTGATTCGTCTTCCTATAACACATTCATGAATATAAACCTTAGAGTAAGTTTTTGAAATCTTCGATAAAAGGGAAATAACTTACAAAGCATGTTGCTTCGGACTGAGTACGTCTAAATTTGCTCTAGAGGGTCCTGGCTTAGCAGCAGTAGGTGGTCTGCTTGGTTTCATATTTTGTTTTCAAATTTATTTTAACTCCTAGCTTTTAATAAATCACTCATAGTAGTAGCAGCATATGATTGAAATCATAAGTTTAAAATCCTGGGGCAATGGCTATTTATAATCAAATAATGACTACCAAACTTTCACTCAAGGAACAGACCTTCAATTAGTCACCCTCTTTTGCAAATTAATGCAATCAAAATCAATTCAAGGACTTTCAAGCCTACGATTACTAGGAGAGTGAACGCAATTAAGATTCTCTTACTCACCAAGGTGGCCACTTTCTTGATCATTTATAGTTTATAATAAAGAAAATTAAGTTTTAAGAAATAAACCAGTTTTAAATCAAAGATATAGTTACTGGCATTTTGTAAATTTTAGACTTTGATAAAGGTTGAAAGCGAGAGATAGAATAACCAAAAAGGAATTTGCAGATCCGTCTCTTGAATTAAAATGATTCACTAAGCGCACTACAGAATTAAAACGTGGACACTTAGTCAAACATTTCAGATCAAGATCTTAACTTGAGAGGCAACTACAAACTTACAAAGCAAACTTCTAAGTCTTTTGTGCATCATAAATACACACATAAAAACATACAAATATACAAGCTCTTATTATTTATTGTGGATATGGCTTCTAATGATTGCTCGAATTAGTTCGTAAATTAAAAGAGAGGAGGCATCAAGAACTCCATGAAGACATCACTTTCCATTCATAGAGATGTAGCGAGGACTCCACCAAATTACAGATCACTAAGTCAGCTTAGAAAAGACAGACTTGGTCAAGAAATTAAGAAGGGCTCTAAGAAATTTCATATCACCTTCAAAGACCAAATTTTGTAAATACAAAAATGTGCATATGTGTATTATTAAATTCCGACAGAAGACTTTACACAAGAAAGTGCAGAATCATCATTCATCATCCCAGATAAAAGATAATAAAATAATGAGGAGAGTCAAATTAAGTAGCAGAGCAATCCAAACTTGGAAATCCACTTATTTATGTAATATGATGGAGTAAGCTTTGCACAAGGATATAGTTAAGAAACTTGATTAGGTTTTGGATTCTAAGGTTGGTGGTGAAGAAGCAGGTCTAATAATGATCACTGAAAGCTCTTAATAAGACTAGCAAACGAGGGAGCAAACAGAAACATAGCCACCTCCATGCAAATGCACATGTGCAGCTTTCGGAACCAAACCCCAAGAGGAGGAAGAGCAATCAGAAGTGAGAAATAGTGATTTCCTTTTATAAATAGTATAATGGAGGATGGAAATAAAGCACCCGACGCAACTTAGCAAGATTAAGGAATGCAAGATGACACTTTCTTTTACCAATCCTAAGATATCTAGCTTCAAACGACTATGGGGAAGTCCCCTCGAGCTATGGATTTCAAGGAGGATATGGTAACTTAATAATCACAGGAGATTTCAATGAAAATGAGAGGAGAGAGAAAAAGACCACCATCAAGTAGTCACTTCATGAGGTAAAGATGGTTGAGAGTTATAAGAAGTATAACAAAAAGCCTGCACCTTGGCAAAACTAAGCATGCTGCATTATAGTTTGAATAGTTTGCTTTAAATAAGTCTTAAATATGTGTCACTAGCCTTAATTTTCACTTAAAAAGGAGCTTTAACTTGTAAGCATCATTGCCATTTAGGTAGTAACTCAATAGTCTTTTATCTCTGAAAAATCCAAATGACTCGTATAGCTTGAGAGCACTCGTGTTTGTTATCTCTGCCTCTAAAATGACCTCATCTGCTCCATCTTCTCTCATTTTATCAATTGCCTTCTGAACTAGCTACCTGCCAAGACCTATTCTTCTACAGTTGGGATCTACTGCAAGCATAGCAATATAACCTCTTAGTCTTCTTGGACCCATTCCTTGATGCTTTGAATGCCAGTCAAGCTTAGTCACATACAGCCGATGCATTTGCCTTAATAGAACGCCATGAAGGTGTATTAAGGGTAGAGTTGTGCAAAGCATCTGTAGGTATAGATGGGGTAGGGCTCTGACAATTCTTTTTCAATAAGGGCAATGATGGTCTGCAAGTCCTGTTCATCTTAGAAGCTTTTCCATTCCACATCTGACAAGTTATAAATAAGTCACAAAAGATACTGCAACTATTACTATCTAAAGTTGATGTTCTGCTGATGGAGTTATCTTCCATTCTTGTTCTTCTTTATTTAATAATTTAATGGTATAATTTTAATGTTTGTGCTTTTAAATAACTATTAGTTTAAATACAACAGGTGCTAATACTCTAACTTGTCTGCTAGTTTTAGCATTAAAGTAGTAGTATGCAACCCTGGGTGTTTTCAGTTGAGTAGGGGGTGGTCGAGTGCTGCCTTGTTCCAGAGGCCGTCCTTATCGAACACGAAGTATTGTCTGGTCTCGCTGTCTCTGAACACCATCTGTGAGTCGAACTTGTTGAAGGCCCAGAAGAATTTATCTATGCAGAAATAAGGGGTTTTCAGTTTAACTTACTGGGAACAGTCTCTGCATCTACCTTCTCGAGGTTCTTGATGTCAGCGTAGATTCTTCTAGTTGCGCCGAAGAAAGAGGTCTTGTGGAACACTACTTACTCGCTGTGAGGCAATAACTCAGCATGGAAGCAATCAATGAAATAGGATATTTTTATGTGATGTGATATAAGGAAGGTGAAGTTAGCGATGAGGGGGAGAGTAGTAGGAGTTTGGATGAGGTAGTAGACGAGAGGAATGAAGGCGAAAGTGTGGAAGCCAGTGACCCAGTATGTGAAAGCAGTCAAGCCCAAGTAGTCGAAGTACCTCATTTTCATGAAGTTTTCTGCTTGAGGACTCTTGTACAAGAAAATTCCGTTCTCGTGGGACTTCACTCCACCGCCTAAGCCCTAGCTTTGATTAGCTGAGACGCTCCTGGAGTCATCAATGAAGAAGCGAATAAGGCTAAGCACAAGCTTGTTTTGAAGGCTAAAGAAGGAGTTTAGAACAGGGAGTTAGTTGACTTACATGCCAAAGTTACCAAACCAATAATAGGCTTAAATAATATCAATTAGAAATGGGAGTATAAAGCTGAGAGTTTGTTGACCTTGAGGTTGCTCATAACATCGTGTCTATCAGGTTGCCACTTGGTGTAGATCCACATGTTAAGCTTGATGAGCCAGTTGTGCTTGGTGGCGATCTAGTGATCAAGATCGTGCTGGGTTGGCTTCACGAAGGAGGTATTTCTGGACTTCAAGTGAACTCTCTCATGGTGCTCGTGATGCTCGTCGTGACCATGGCCGTGTCCACCAGAGAACCTCACTCCTTAATAGGTCAATCAAATAAGGAGTTTTAAGTTAAACATTTTTTATCCTTATTTAGCATAACCCTTTTTAAATTTATTGAGTCTCTAAAGAAATGAGCTGAAAATAAGTGTACGTTGATGCTTGTTTGGAGCAGTCTCTGAGAGCGATTGAAGATGACACTTGACTTCATTAATATTTTCTCAATATAATTATTATTTATAAAGTTCAGTTCTTAAATTATAAGTAAACTTTTATAGATTACAACTTAGAATACTGTAAACTAAAGATCATTCAGATTTAATGGCTATGAGGTATTAACTCTTAAGCTCTCTTTCAGGTATCAATTGTATTAGTTCTTAGCCTCATACTCTAAAATGCCGTTCTCCACTGCTTCTTTATCCTTTCTCATGACATCAAGTTTAGTTCTCAGATCATGCAAGCTCTACTTTATCATACTCTAAAATCCAAATTAAGATATTAAATGTGAAATTTACAGAAGTCATCTGAGTTATTCTAGGTTGGTGCTCAGCTCCTTAATTTTCCTAATGATTCTAGGTGTGACTGGTTATGCTAAGGGGTTGCATCCTCTCTCCTTTCTTTGCTTCTGAGTTGACTATTGTTATTGCTTGGATTGGTGCTGTAGCCTGGCTGCTGATTCGGATAGCTGCTGATTGATTTATTTCTCAATCCATGGTACTAGCCAGTTGCTAGCATCGAATCCTCCCTGTCTCTACTTCTGCTTTCACTCTTGTTAAGGTAATTCCCATTTGGAGTAGATGAGAGATTCCTCTTATTGGCAGAGGTATTTATGCCTGTAATGAAAGTAGGCTAGTGAAGGTTCTATTAAGAATTTGAAGACTCTGAGTACTGCAAAGGTTGATGTCTTAGGTTCTTAGTGTTATTTAAGCCCAGGACGTTTGCTAGCTTTTCGCAAGAGCTTTTCATCTTATCTTGGTATTCTCTGAACTTTGCATCTTACTCAGAGAGGTCTCTTGCCTCTAATTGGTGAGGCCTTATAGGAGTAGTGTTACTCGAATTATTCTGGTTAGTCATAAAGGACTAGTTAGTAAAGGGATTTTGAATTTCTTGTCTGCTCTCTTTGTTGTTGTTATGAACCATATTATTGAAAATAGGATCTAGTTTCTACCTTAATGGAGAGGATTAGTAGCGATTCTAATTTTCATTAGTCTTTTAAGTGGTGTCTTTTGGGTCGTGCCTTGCTTAATCACTTGCATTTTGATTGAATGGGAAGAGCTCATTTACATTCATCATTTTCTAGTTTCTAGTATTCCTGTCCTTTCTGCCTCTTGGGTTAAAGTTAGGATCTGAAGCTGCTTATGGATCAGCTGGACTTTTATTAGAAGGACCTGCGGTTATATTGACTCTAGTTATAGGTAGAGGGCTTTTCTGGTTTGAGTTCTCAAATTTTTGCAACTCTTGCATCACTCTGTAATCAAAACTAAAGTTCATAATTTGAGAGTGGATCTGGAGATCTCTAAGGGACATCTCCATTTAGCCAAGCCTCAAATCTATATCCTTTTGCCTTTCCCTCCTTTGCCTCTCATTTGATTCGTATTCATCGTTCCTTTTCTGCTATATTTACTCTTCACTGACTCCATATCTATTCATTCTGCTTGCTCTGTCAGGGCTCTCTTGTCTGTTGAGTGACTTCATAGTTTTCTCTTTGTATTAGGCAGCATGAGTGAAAATTACCTCATTCAGTTTGTCATTTAATTTCCTATTCTTCTGCTCAAGCTCTTCTATTATAGCTTTCAACTGCTCATCGTCTTGAATTTACTTGTCCAAGATATCTCTAAGTTGCTCTATATCTTTTTGCAAGTTTGAGATCTCCTAATCTTATAATAAGTCATAAAGAGTCATAAATGAACTGAAGTGAAATCTTTCATATTGAGTATTTTAAGGGAGTCCTCCCTCTGATATCGCAAATCCTTAATAATGAAATGTACGATTTTATTCAAATTTAAGATCCTCAACTGCTCTTCTCAGATTATCAAGCTCTTGGCTTTTGATAGCTTCTCCATCATAGTACTCGTTTCTGGCCCTATCAAGCTCTCTCTCACAATTGATTCTTCTATTCGTCTCTTCTTCATATGCAATTTTAATCTGCTTTACACTTGCATTCAGTTGTCTCTCTTCATCAAGTAATGACTTCAGTTGAATAAAGAGAAATAATAAATGTGTAGAATGTTCTAATCCTTCATGGTCTACAACTCATCCTCTCTTCTTTAGAACTGCATTTCTAGCTCTTTCAAATTCTCCCCATATTGCACCATCAGCCCCTCATTTTAGACTAGTTCTCTTCTTTTTTTGTCCACTAGAACTTCCAACTCATGGATTTGGTTGTGGAGTGACTTAATTTCCTGCTCTCTTTCAAATAAAAAATGGGAGAAAGACAAGATAAAATTTATCATGATTGATGACCTTGAGTCTCTAAGTTTCCTTATCGAATTCAGCTGCTCTTCTTTCAAACAAGATAGCTTTATCTTTGTCGCTCATCAACTCCATATTTATCTCTCTATACTCGTTTATCTCCCTCAACAACCTTTCATTGTTTATCTTCAAGTCTTCATTCAAAATAGCAGAATAATATGAAATGTTACTGATTCTAAGACTAAAGAGACTAGTTCTAAAGTCTCGAATCCATAGCTTAAGACTCCGCTTACTATCTCTGTTGCGTTCGTAGTTAATTTGCTCTTCAAGGCTTTACTTGTCTGCTCTGTTCCTACTCAACTGTTGTTTAAGTGAATCGACCTCCTCTCGCAACTATTTCGCAATATCCATAAATTTAAAGATAGAGAAACCAGCTATTGAATCAGCTGTGAGTTATCAACTATTATTTATGTCTATCCAAGTGCAGGTTAGGATTAATAGTTTTCTTGAGGGACTTTTTCAAACTATGATGATCTCTAGAACTGAGTTTGATAATTGTTGCTTATTGGAATGATAGGCTGATTTTGCTGCTGGTTCGGAAAATTCTAAATCTATTGAAAGGGCTCTCTTTGAAAATTATCCTAAGTGAAGTATCTTGAGGGGTCACTTGCAATCTAACCTTAGCCTATCAAAATTTTAGAACTCGACTTTTTGGGCCTGCTCTTCGACTTAAAAACATTCTAAGAAAATTTTTAATAGAGATCTTTTTGGTAGATTAGTTCTCACCTCGATATATTGAATTAATTTTGGCTTACTTCGAATTCTCATCAGTTTTTGGTTGTTAGTGATGGCAGTGGTTATTATGGTGTCTATTTTAGCAAAGTGCGCACTCTGTCGACTTCTTTTAATTATCCATGGCAAACGACTTGGAAGAAAAAATTATCTCTCATTTATTCATTAATTTACTTATAGGTTGCGATTGTTGTTAATTAGGTAGGTTGTAGAAAGCAGAGATAAATGAATGCAAGTGATAAGATATTTTAATAAAGTTCAAGGAACTCTTGGAGGAAGTGAAAGTCAACTCCATGTTTCTTTTAAGAATGTTTTTTGATAATTAGAGATCTTAATTATTCTAAGTCGAGGTGGCAGTTCTCACCTCGATATATTGAATTAATTTTGGCTTACTTGGAGTTCTCATCAGTTTTTGGTTGTAGATGATGGCAGTGGTTATTATGATGTCTATTTTAGCAATTGCGCACTCTGTCTTCTTGCACTAGTTGTACTACTATTATCCATGCATAGAACAGTCGGAAGATAATTTAATTTTTAAGTATTCTACTCCAATTTACTTCCATTTGACTTAGAAGATTTATTCATAGGGGATTGAGATCTAATTGGAGTGTAATTTTGTGAATTTGAAGTATTCCTCCTAAGTGTGTCCTTTTTCTTATGATTCTATTATAGCATATGCATGATGCTCAAATTTGAAGATTGAGAGTGCTACTATTTAAGCTTTACCTTGCCTTAGCTATTTGAAGGGCTTTAGTTTTTCTACCAGACTTCTTCGTTTTAGAACTAGATTTGGTAGAAGATTTCATCTGAGAGCTCCCATAGGAATCCTTCTCAAGTCAAAAGACTCATCTGTGTATTAGATGTTTGAAACACTCTCCTAAATAAAAACTCAGCTTCTAATTTTTGATATGCTGCTAGTCGTTAGTACTGTAGTAACTCTAATTAGCCTGATGAGGGTTCACTCGAGAGGGGTCTTGTTGATCTCTCTTCTCATGGAAGGTGTTGTTGTAAAATGAATTCATTGATTCCATTATCATCTGCTGCTGTTGGTTTCTACTTGGATTAGACTGTTCTCCTATTCTCAAAGTTTAACCTAGCGCTATTGAGAAATTTCTTCCACAAGCTATTTAAGTAACCCTTCGCTCGTTCAAAGAAGACAAAACTTGGGGAGTAGGCCTTTCTTCTAAATCTCCTTGGCCCAATTCCCCATTATTATTGTGGCCCCAACTATAAAGCAGGCCGTTTTTATTTAGAGCGACTCCATAATGATTTCCAATATCAACTTGAACAACCGCTCCTTGAATAGTCTTGACTCTGTGAGGGGTCAGAAACTCTCCAAAGATACCTGATCCCCATATGAATAAGTCACCTGAATCGTGAGAAACTGAAGCAGAGAAGGAGCCTGCTGCAACTTGCCTCATGGGAATGTGAGAGATGTCTTCTATGAGGGTAGGAACGAGACTGTTTCTCTTATTATTCAATCCTAGTTAACCAAAGCTGTTTGCTCCACAAGAAAATACATGTCCGCTACTTGTGAGAAGTAGCATGTGCATTTACCCACACGCTATCATTTTGATTTTATCCTTCACAGTTTTGACCGCAACAGGATATACTTCTTGCTCCCTTTCTCCTGTCCCTAACTAACCAGCCTCATTTTGACCACAGGCAAAAACTCTACCATTATAATCAAGGAAAGCTGAAAATCTCATTCCAGCTGAGACTTAACTAATTGGATTATTTTCTCCCGCTATACTTAGTCTCTAAGGTGTGAATTAGTTGTCTAGATTTCCAGTTCCCAGAGCTGCAAATATTCCTATCCCCAAGAGAAGACTTCTCCCTAGTCTGTGCATAGCAAAGAGTGATAAGAGCCGCATGCTATTGAATAGGTTTCTTTCTGCATAAACTCTCAACTAGAATGGGCGAGTTCCTCAGCTTAACATCTGATGGACCTATTCCAAGCTAACCGTATTGATTTGAACCCATAGAATAGACTAAGTTACCACCTAAAAGCTTTATTCAAATATAGTCTTACTAGCAATAAAGAGAGCGTGCTCATCCCCACAAGCAATTTACTTGATGGCTATATTGTAAGTGCAATACTTAGGTAAAGAATAGGATTTTCCAACTTGACCTTATCCCAGACCCAACTATCCAGCCTAATCAGAGCCCCAAGAAAATATCTCAGTATGGTAACCACTTTCATTTTGTTGAGCTTGAACCTGATTAATTTGCTGATTCTACTAGTGATGAGGCTGAATAGTTTAAGGGTCTTCGCTCAGAGTCAATAAGCTAATTCCTTAGCCTGCTAGCACATTGACTATCTGCTCGGACTCTAAATCCTTATAAGAATGATATACTGCTTACTTTCAGAGTCATAATTGTAGTTGGGATTTCTGCTCTAATTTTGATTGAATGAACTGTAACTGACAAAATAAAATTCAAAATAAAAATCTAGATTAAATTATCTGATTATAAATTAATTGAAACTGTTGAAAGTTTCTGCTCCAGCTTGGTTTCTCTACTGTCTTTAGTTTTAAGAAATATCTCTCTGCTCCTCGTTATTATAGAATGAGTTGCTCTTCACATTTTAAGCCTCGCTTTTAGAAGATAAACCATATTCACAAACATTTCCATTAACTATAAAAAGCATTAGTGTCTTTTTATATTCCAGAAAATGGGATAAAAGTCAGTTTTCTTTTTTAAAATATTGTATTAATTTTCTTTAAAGTATTTTAAACATAGGATTCCATATAAAAATGAGCGAAAGAGTTTATAATTCTGAGTGGGAGCTGCACAACCTGTCCATTTTTTATAGTAGTAGAAGCAACTATAGGCGACTGTCCTTTACTTGCTACCATCTAGTTTAAGCCTAAAAGTATTTTTAATTTAAACACACACACTCTCTATCTAAAATATGTTACCTTGAAAGCTAACTCTCTAATTTAAAGCCATTACTTCCTCTGATTTTTTGTATTATTTCTTAATTTAAATTCAACGAATACATCTCACTCAAGTTAAAATTTATTATCGGTCTACTTAGAAAGATTGAATCCCTTTTTTAACATGCAATAAAATTTTTTCAAAAAATTGTGTGAATAAATTAAAAATAGAATAATGAGTAGGTTAGTTGGTGATATTAAATCTCTTAATTTTACTGCTCTTATAAGTGAATACCTAGCTGTTTAGATGAGTTTGAGAGGAGATTTAAGTAGCACCACTATATGATGTCGATGATGAAGTTAGTTTGAACTTTATTCGAACGCCTATTATAAAATATTATTTCTGTAATATTAATAATCATGAGACAACAGCGACAACCTATAAATAATCTTTCAAATAACTCACCGCCATATCCACATCAAATTCCTTATAAACTAAATTTTACTTATAGTAGTATTAAATGAAAGCTTCATAGAGCACAACACCTAAGTAAAATGACTAGGCATGAGATAAAAACCTTAAGGAGCACTAGATTCAGTTCAAATAGAAAAACTAAGTGGAAGAGAATTCTGATGAAAATGAGGATTTCTCTTTCTACTCTAAAAAGCTCTCGAGCAATCTAAGTATTAATATCATTTTCATTTTTATTTAGCGTGAATATTAGAAGACATTAATTTTTCCTTTGAGAGATTAAAATTGTTGTGAATGATTCATTTTTCCAGACTGAGTAGAGTAACTCAAAAAGCATAGCAGCAGCTACAAATTCAGCTCGCTCTCACTCCAAGATTGCATAAATTAGGGAGAAATTCAGCAAGAGACACGATGAAAACGAGATTCATTTTTTTAAAAGTAAGATTTTGAAGAAGGCTCAATCTCTCAAGCAGTTGAGATAAGTCCCAGCTGCCGCTATAAAACAAGACTTAACTAGAAATTAACAGAATCTTATTTATGGAATGTATTATCCAAATAAATATTTTGACTAGAGAGAGATCTGACTCCAAAAATAAAAATATTATTAAGAGGCCATCCGATTAATCTCATTTAATTTATATTAAGCGGATTAATAAATACAATCGGATGAGAGCAGTCCCCAAGATGCACCTCATAAATTTATAAATCACGCTATAAAAGTAACTGCCTATATTTAGTAATTAAATTTTATAAATAAATATTTCTCTTTCAATAAATAGACCTATAAATAATTAATTTTTCCTCTTTATCAATTACCTAATCACGATAAAACGTAATTTAATTTCTTATTTGGAATAACAGAAATGTGGATGAAGTTTCGCAATATGAAATAGAGGAGTCAGACTTGAGTGGGAGCATAAGTCTACCGAAGATCCTCCAGCTTTTTTTAAACTAGCCAAACAATCGCCCTCAAAAATTAAAAAATAAGAATCTCTAAGAGATAAGCGTATCATCCAAATAAAAAAAAAGAAAATTTACCTACTTATCTTAAATAAATGTTTTGTTTTAGTGAGAATCAGATAGCAGAATCTAAAATTACAACAAAAATGGAACCCCCTCTAATTAAAACACAACTTGTAAATCCTATCTCTTCCTTCCATTTATCCTAAGAACAATTTATAGTCTCGCTTTTTGTTTATAAAGAACCCACTTTCTAAGAAAATAGTATAGTTTACGATGGAGTTAGCGACTTGATTCAAAGACTGAAGTACAAACTAGATAAGAAGATATCCCCTATCTAATAAGAATAGTAGGAGATATAGAGCACTAAACAGCTTCCAAAGCCAGAGGATTCTTAAATTAAATAATAGCTAAATTAAAGAGCATCATCATCTTCATTATCCAAAAATAAAATAAAAACCTCATCTGCTTCTGCCAGAGTATCTCCAAGAGATGCTTCAAAAACAAGCTCTAAGAACCCATCTATGAAAATGGAAGAGGGAGTAAGTGAAAACTAAACTAAAAAAGTAGCTCCAATAAAACTAAAGCAGTCTGATATCGATAGAACAGCCAAGTAGAGCAGCTAATAGCAGAGAATATACAGCAAAGTTTCCTCTCCAGACGTAATATAGCAATAATATGAGGGTTTAGATTATTCTCAAGCCCTTAGAAATGAAAATGATCAGGAAAGACAAAATATAAGCAAACTTTTTATCTTCTAATTTATAAAAGAAAAACAATTTTAGATTTACTATTTTTCAATTAATTCGGCACAGTTTCCACATATTTTAAACATAACGGTTAATTTTTAATCTTTGATATCTTTTTTATTGGTATTTTTAGAATTTTAATTTTGATGAGTAAAATATAATGAGGATGATAAAAAATCTGACTACAAATCAAGCTCCATTTCAAAGTAAAATCCGAAGGATTGTGAAGCCCTTTGCTATTTAATAACTATTTTCAATGAGTGACTAGCAAAGTGAGACAGATGCGATTGTTGAATAGTCGTCGTCTTATAATATAGAAGAATAATAGATAGCAGTAGACCCCATCCAAGCTAAATAAACAAAACCTGACAGCAGTATCAAGCCTATAAAGTCAAATTTTTCAAACTCAGAGCAGGAAACTCTCCCTTCTTTTCATTCTTATGATAATTATAAACTGCTGTACAGAGTGAGAAGCATACCGTAAACGATTTCATGAAAACGAAGATTTAGAGTAACTCCTCTTATCTTCAAAACCTGAGAAAGAAGAAGACATATGCGGCTAAGATAGTAGTGTCTGAGGAGCAGAAGAATCAAGCACAGAGCAATCCTGACTCTAAGGATATTCAGAATATTCAAGTAGCCGCTATTGAGAGTAAACCGCACAGTGAGCGCCCGTTAGAGTTAGATACTCCTTCAACGCTATACAGGAGGGAGATTCTTAAGCTAGAGACTCCCAAAGAATAATAGAGACCCAGGCCCTCATATGTGCAATCATAGGTAGAAAGTTTATAGTTATACTTATACTTTAAAGTGTAAGAGTGCAGTCTTTTACCACAACTTAGCGAATGTTAGAGGATGATTTCGATGACATCGATGCACTTCTTAGAAAGGCTGATGCCTCAATTGGCATGATTGGTAATATGGATAACCCTGCTAGAAGAATTAGAGTTAGACCTTCTCTCTAGCAGAGCCAGATCAATGAATACCAGTCTCTGAATAACTCGAGACAGCATGCATCAACTTTAAAGCCTAGGAACAATTTTATAGAAACTTATCTACTTATTTTCCCTACATTTTATAGCTTAAATGTTGCATTGAAGAGCGATGTGAAGAGTTTTATAGCTAGGCACCAGGAAAGTAAGAATGAGAAGCAGTTCTTTGAGCATAAATAACTCAAGACGCCCTCAAACTTACGCTCTATTAAAGTATCCAAAACTCCAATTATTCAATCCCCTCATTCTATTGTTAATATTTACTTTTAAGTTGAATTAAAATTTGCTTGAGGCTAATATTTGTATATTTTGTGATTTTAAATACATAATCTTTGACTTAGATCTTTAAGAGAGATTCAATAAGTACTTCTACATTTATTATCTTGGAATAATTTAATAACTTTTCTCTGATTGCAAGATAATTGGATGATAATAAAAAGATGCTGCTATTAAATGGATCTCCAGGTTTTAACGCCCTAAATAACCGCTCAATTAGCACAATTAAGCAACCAAAGCATAATCTTCATTATATTCCATTTAAATCTAAGTGGGATCGAAGGAGAATACAAGGAAATACTAAGGAATATGAACGAGCAGCAGCAGAGTCTTTAATTGTAGAATTCTCAATAAAACTACCAATTTGACTAATCCTTCCGATCGCCTGCAGCACTAAACGAGAGGGCGCTCTAGCATTTTAATCAAATAAACTCCTATAACAACTCTAGAGGTCAAGATATTAGTCACTTCCTCAAATTAATTAGCATTTAATATAGTTTGTGTGCTGTGTCTTGTAATTATGAAAGTGATGTGACTCCATCGTTGTTTAAAAGTGCTATATGATTTGACAAAGCCTTGTAAATAGAGTAGTAATAAAGCCTCAGCTAGTAATATTATTGGCACCAACTATTAAAGAGTATTTCAAAATTTTAATCATCCTTTTTTAAGCTTCAATTAACTTGCATCAGAGGATGATAAATCTAGATATGCGTCCAATGCTTTTTAAATATATAAACTCTGTTTGGAAGTATAATATTTTGAAGTTTAGAATATTGAAAAGTATATTTATATTTTTTAATGTCGAGAAGTAGCAAGTTCTTGTAGTGGATCAACTACAGAGTGCGAGTGACCATTCAAGATGCAAGGATGCTCGTGGGCACCTTCATCGCCTTTGATAAGCACATGAATCTAGTGCTCGCAGATACTGAGGAGTACAGAAAGATCAAGCCCAAGAGACCTGAAGATAAGGAAAGAGAGCAGAAGAGAGCATTCACCCAATAAATGAAAGTGTGATATATGAGAAAGTGAGTATTCTTAGTTTTTGTTATGGGGTTTGATTAGGGTTAGTGCTTCTAAGAGGAGAGAACATCGTAACAATGAGCGCTGAAGCTCCTCCCTCTCAGCCGGCAAGAAGAATCGGAGAAGGAGCTGCGATGGGAGGTCCAGGAAAAGCTCAACCAATGGGAAGAGCAGTTAACATAGCACCACTCGGATAGCAGCCTCCTCCAGGACTTGCTGGCCCTGGAAGAGGAGTTGGCGCACCTGGAATGGGAATGATGCCACCTCCACCTGGCATGGCTCCTCCTCCAGGAATAAGACCACCTATGCCACAAGGACACATGAGAATGCCTCCTCCAGGAATGATGGCACCACCAGGAATGGGAGGCCCTCCTCCAGGTATGAGAATGCCACCTCCAGGCATGGGCGGTCCCCCACCAGGAATGGGCGGCGCACCACCAGGTATGAGAATGGCTCCTCCTCCAGGTATGGGTCCTCCCCCAGGCATGAGACCTCCTCCCCCTCAATAAAGACCGCCTCAATGATTTTTGTTAACCAAACTCACTTATAAATATGTAATTAATTCACTAATACTATCTCTTTAATTAATCCTCACTGCTTTGCTATATTCTAAATGGTCATTCCTTCTTCTCAGTATTCTAATGTTTATTACTGCTGTTGTATCCTCCTCTGCTTTCTTTCTTCACTCTTCTTTGCCACATCTTTGTATTATAGATATAGCTTTATATATAAAAATTTAATTATATCTTATTTATAAAACTCTTCTTATATTTAATTAATTCAATATAGAATTAAGGTACTAATTTAGCTAGGTGATTTTGTTAAAATTTTTACCAAAACTTAAATAACTTTAATTATCATTATGTAATTTTAATATTTTACAATAAACGTGCACTGTGAATTAGAATGAGAATCAAAATGATTGTGATCTAACAATACAAGTCATAGCTTCTTTCTTCGTATTTTCCATAAATAGGTGAGTTGAGCATCATAATCTCAGAGATCAAAGGAATCAAAGTTATAGTGATAGTTGTCTATAGTATAATAAGGCATTCAAAATTTTCTCATACAGCTAATAGATAAGCAAAGTAGCCCCTATAGAGTCCTTTAATTCCCTCTTCTTTCCACATTAGCCCAAAGCAATGCAAGGGTCCCAGATATCTCTAAGGTAGCATGCCTGGTGATTTCAGAGATTGACACTCGATTCTCCTTTGAGCAGTCAAAATTGGATATGCCAATGTGTGAAACAGCAGAGTTGTAAAGTAAAAAGACTAGATGTTCACTGAGGTGAAGTAATTGAAGCCAGCTATAGGTATTTTTATGATGTGGAAAATTTATCTTACTCAAACTTAAGAGGAAAGCTCGTGGAATATGAGCAGTGAAACCTTGCATGATTTCATGGGACTGGTTTACCATTATTTGATGGAAGTTGTTGTATGTCTTGAAGTTAGGCAGCCTATTTTGGAGGACATACCTCGCCTCTAAGAAATGCATAGGATGGATAATCAGACTTGCTATTAGAGAAGCTAGGAAATCTCGCACAAAAGAGTCCTTTCTGAAAATATCGTCCCCAAAGTCCATGTTTTCTTAGGCCTTATTTCTCAAGGTGAGATAGAAGCAGGTATGAGCCACTCTCATTCCATTTCCCTTGTAAAATCCCAAGACACCCTACTTAGATAGTCCCTATATACATTCCCAATAAGTTCTGTAAACTGGTGCTCTGTAAGGTCTATTCAATCCTATATTTTCATTTTAAGCTCTTGAACTTTAATTTACCGACTTATCCAGAAGCTTCCATCAACTCTGCTTTAGGCTGAAGAGGCTTCATAATCTCTGTCCTAAGATGTCCCAATGATTTTTCCTCTCCAGGTAATCTCTTCATATCTTTATTTTCAACCTCTCTACTAGTCAGCTACTCAAAGTGGTTTCTTATGAAACTTTTCTTCTTAACCTCTTCTGGTTTGACATCACCGTATATAGTTAGGTGAGGAATTACTGAAAGCTGCATTGAAGTCGCAATAGTGTATAATGGAGAAGTCAACAGTCTAAAATTGTGTTAAAGAGTGGGTTAAGAAAGTTCTTTTAACTTACGAAAGCATGATAGTCCCTGCTGAATGGAAATAGGTTTTAGTTTTCTGGATTCTGTCTATCAAACAATTAGGGAGGAATGTTTGAAGAATTTGTGCTTACATTTGTATTCCTTAATGAGTTCCAAGAATCTGGGATCATTTTCTATGGGACTGAGTTCTCGCTTTATCTGTGCTACTTCGCTCTTGTGATTTAAAGCCATTGAAACTTATTATTTACCTCAATTTAATTTCTTACAGTAACTAGATTAAAATCGATGCAATGAATGTAATTGTAAATGATTTGTGAATAAGCAATTGTTTCTAAAATCCTAATTTCAAAGTTTATAAGCTTACTATCATTGATAAAATTCTTCTAGAAAATGGCTTAAGAGCACATAATTTCAATAGATTGATGGATGAGATTAGAATGTCAAAATATTGATGTGAATTTGAAAAAGCTTAACCTAAACAAATTAAATAAGCCGATATAGAGTTGTTATTTTATACTTGAGCAAGCCCTTTTACAGATCTCACTCTGAAGTATCAATCAAATATAACAGCAGGTAAAATATAAACGTGAAGTTGTTTGAGTTTATGCTTTCTTTTGGCTCTCTTCGAATTCCTTGACCTTCTCTGGGTATTTTTGGTTAAGTTGATTGGTGATGTAACTTGCGAGTCCAAGATTTTTTCCAGGCCAGCATTTGCTCTGCAGGGCAGTAGTGGAGGGATACTCGTTGGTACCTGACCAGTAAACAATCAAGTCCTGCTTGACTGGGTTCCAGTCATAGAGGGTCACATCCACGGAATTGCTTTGATCACACTCATCGAAGAAGGTTCCAGTGGTCTTTGTCCATTGAGACCAATCTCCCAGAGACTGAATGATTGTCTTGTAGCAGTTTAAGAAAGTGTTCGATGTCTCAACTGTGAATTAATTTTAAGACATAATAAGAGATTAGCACACATAGATACATATTAATAGTAGATACTTAGAATATTTGTGTGAGTAAGATGTCCTGAAGTTGATAGCCAGTGTTCACACAAACATATCCGTCATCGTAAACGTACGCCTCACAGAAAATAAGACCATAAATAAAGACTCAGCAAAGACGTTAGCCATGAATGAATCGATATTTAATTCGAGCTTGTTGTAGAAATATTCCCATAGCTTGAAGTCGTTTTGGAGATTGATATCTGTGAGCACATAAGGTCTGAATCGGATCTGCCAATACTTATTCGATCCAGAGGTCGAGTACACCTGATCAGTTCATTAAAATTTAATTAGAATTAAAGTTTACCAACCTAGCTTGATGGTGTCGGTTTGCATTTGCAAGCAGTCACTGATCTTTCCAAGACTCAAGCAGCCCTGCTCTTGCATTGTGGTACTTTGTACAAGGTGGCTAGTTTTCATAGACTCAAGCAGGCTTCTTGAGCTCACAGAGGGAATAGCAGCTGCTGCCAATAAAACGGTCACAATTTTGATGTTGTTTGAGAGCATCTTTACTTATAATTATTGTTTATTTAAATATGTGTGTGGGTATTTTGAAAATATCAAACACCACACTTAAGAAAGAAAGCAATGTTAGATTTCAGTATTCATTCTAACGTGGAAAATGAATGCGATGTTGTACTCCTTTGATTACAGTAATATCTAAAGTAGGGGCAAGTGTTTGGACTTAATTTATTAATTTGGATATTATTAAAATAATGGGAAACTAGCTGAGCAACGTGAATGAACGAGAGAGACACTCCTCCGCACCTCAGAGAAACATGAGCACTGGAAATGCAAGTTAAAATGGATTGCTCGTTCCTCAGTTCAGTAAGTTATCTGAAGCTTTTATTTCAGATCCTCTACTCTGAACTTAGATGAGGATATGTTCAGAATGACCACAGATCCCATATTTATTCAATGTCTTTAGAATCGATGCTTGACGCGCTAGACTATTATGGAAGCGACTAAGCCCGCATTAAAAATCAATGTTTTCTATTCAAAATAATTATCTTTATTTACTGAGATTGACATGCACCAGAATGAAATCCACGAAAAGAACCTTCTCCAAAGTTAATCGAATAGTAGTGGGGGCTCAACTAATGTCAGCAAGATTAATACATCAGACATTAAAACAAATGGAAGTAGAGGTTCCATTAAAAATATGAAATCAAATTCCAGAGGAGAACACTTTATAAAAAATCTCAATTTAAGTCATATTTTAACTTTCTTTAATTTCTATATTTTGAAATAACTTGACCTCCACTGTGGTGGATACGAGTAAATCGTCATCTTATTCACTCTAAAAATCTCAAACAATAAGCAGAGATAGAAACAAGAGTGAATTCGATGTATAGTACTTGATGAAAAAAACTGTAGCCAATAAGTAGGAATACATATAGGCCGATGACGAGGATATAACTTTCGATATCTTTTAATGCATATATTTATACTCATATATAGTATTTTGAATTAATCGATGATGATAGATAACTTGCTTCTTCAATGCTTGAAAAGAGAAAAAACACAGTTATCCAAGATACCTATAATTACACGAAAAATGAGAGAGGGGACAGAAAAGATAATTTTAATAAAAAGTTTGGAGTCAAGAATCAACGAATGCGAAACATCGGAAGCTAAGAAAGACCAGGCACTTTCGGAATTTCAGGATAGAGCAAGCCAAATGGGAGTCCCCAGCTTTCTAATTTGGATAGAAGAAAGCTCCTTCTCAATCGACTTGGTATTGCATTTATGATTTGTAAGCATTGTGAAGTGTATTTTTTGCAAACATTGGATAAAGTTAGTCAAACGAAAAAATTGCAAAGAAACAGTAGTTTAGGATATCTGGAATGGGAAGTAAAGAAAATGAAACTGTTCTTGATAGAGATTAAGTTTGCGATGATTTTTTCGACAGAGCATTTTCTTACTCTATGTTCACTAAACAACCAGAAGAAGCACCTTTCAGGGGGGGGCCTTTCCTCGACAGTAAAATTTTATAATGAAAAAAAGTAAGTAAAAAGTATGTTTATAGGATAATTTTCGCTCCTGAATCTGATTCTTCCAATTATAGAAGCCTATTCGAACATCTAAGGCCTCAAATTTTAATCCTAATTCACTCAGCTAGAAGTCAACTGCACCAAAATAAAATTTATATTTTAGATATTTTTTGCTATTGTAAAAATCAATTTAAAAGCGCAATTCTTTATGAATAAGTTATGATTTGCAAATTTTTATCTATTACAAACCGAAAATTGTTAATATGTAAAGGAGTAATCAATATTTATCATCTTGCTTAGCTGAAATTATGTATAAAAATATCACATTTCAATTGCTTAAAGATTAGCAATATTTATTTGCATGCTCATTAATTAGATTAAATTTGAGCCTTAGATTTCGAATAGCTCTTATATTGGAAGATCAAGAATTCAGGCAATTCATAAACATACTTTTTAACTTTTTCATTATAATTTACTGTCGAGGAAGGCCCCCTAATTGACTTGTATAAGAGCAAGTCATATCCTAAACCACGATTACGACCCTAGTTCACTTATTCCTCATTAATAGATAATTATGATATTTACTCTTATGATGGATGATGATAGGAATCAGCTTACATCTTAATCGTTGCCTAATGCGTATGATTCGACATTAACTAAATGAAAATGAACACATCTCCTGAGGATAAGCTTTACGATATGTCAACTCAAGATCCCCTAACTCTCGATGGAGGGAACGGAATCAGCCACCAACTACCAGTGATGAATTTACTAGATAAGGGAGCCAAATAAATCAGTTCCAATAGATCGATCTCTATCTCATTAGAATCGCAGACTGAGGAGGATTAGGATCTCAGATTGATAGTATCAGACTCATTTGATAAGCAGACCAAAAGACAAAGACTAACGCAAGTTATATAAGAGAGGGTGATCTTATTAAATGAAGAGTATTATCTAAGTTTTGAATATGCCTTTTGAGACCAAGCTTTGTCCAGAGATTTAAATCCAAAAAGCCGAAGAACTGAGAAGGGCAGAAGATACTCCTTAAACTGTTGATAAAAGCACAAAATTAGTTTAAATTGTCATTCATTAGATATAGAGATAGATGAGGAAATAAACTAAGCCTAAATAAGTGACTCAATCCTCTAGCCTTAAAATTGTGAAGAGCCTAAATCTTAAAAAGTGAAGCACCTGTCAAAGAAGAAAGAGCAGAGGAGTTTTGTTTTAGTTATCTTTAATTATGTTAGTCCTCCCTTACGAAACAAGATTCAGGGGTTGATCTATAGCAAAACACAAATCATGATCCCTCTAAGCATAGAATGAAGTACCTATAGCGCCTAGCTCATGAGTAAATTTGGCTGCCACCTGTTAAGTAGCCTAAGCCTAGCTAAAATTTGGTAATCTTTGACTGGGATGATACACTCTTTCCAACTACGCATTTGAATCCTGTTGATGAGTCAGTTTATGAGTCCATCCTAAATTAATAAAGTTAAAATTTAATAAATAGGTACCAAGGACAACTTAAGGAGATTGAGGATCAAGCGATTAAACTTATACAAGCTTGTTTGAAGGAATCAAAAGTAGTCATCATCACCAATCAATAAATAATGTTGACACTCAGTTATATTAAAAATGAATTGATAAAATGCCAAAAAAGGTTGGGTTGAATACTCTTCAATAAAGTTCATGCCTACCCTCCACAACATTTTGATGAAGTATGTGCGCATAATTTCTGCGAGAGTAGACTTTGAAGAAAAGTATCCCTATGACACTTTCAAATGGAAAGAAGAGGCCTTTGCAAAACTTTGGAGTGAAGAAGGATTTCTTGATAAGGCATCGATCACCAATCTTATTGCGATGGGTGATGCTGATTACGAAATGGAGGCAGCTCGAAATTTTGCAAACTAAAGTGATAGATGCCTTTTGAAATTGGTAAAATTGAGAGAATGCCCCTCCTTTGAAGAACTAAGAAAAGAACTGAGCGTCATAAACGAGAAGTATGACTACATTTTCTCCTCATTCAAAAATCTAACGATTAAATTAGAAAGGTAAGCTTAATAAATCTTCTCTTAAATGTGTATTTCAGGGTGAAACCTTAGCAGTGATAATTCCTTTGCCATCATAGAAATTCTAATCACTATCACTATTCTATCATAATGTAAGCCAATGACCTTCAAATATGGAAACTTAGAGAGTTTTAAATAGCAAACAGCTTCTTCGAAATATAAAATTTCAAAGTAATACATCTTACCTCATCATTAACTCCACTTACATAATTCTTTATATAGATTTTGTAGAATCTGCTATAGTTATTTAATTCAAACTGCTTATTTTTATTATAAAATTTGTCAAAGTTATCTTTACTTAGATACTTAACTTCTTGCTTGCTGATATACTTGACTACTTTAGCCACCACCAAACCTCCAACTGAATTTTAATTTTCATGCAAACTGCTTCTCATCTTTACATTTTGAAGCTAAATTTAAATAGCAATGTTTTAATTAGAGGATTATTAAGTTTAAATTTGCTACTATGCCTAAGAAGAACTCTTATTATTTTGCTAGTTTTGGGAAATTTAGCCTGAGAAGGAAAGGCCACCACCTCCTGACTAACTTTGCTTTTATACTGAATAAACAAGGTTAATTAATTTGCAAAGGTGCGTATGAGGTGTTGGAGGCAGGGCCTCTGCTTAAAATATTAGAGTTTCTATCCAGACTCTTTGCGAAGTGCTAGGAATTTATGGGATAGAGGGAGGACTCAACTTGTTTAAACAATATTTATAAAGTTAAATTTATTGTTGAGAGGCTGTTCCAGACGTTCCAGAGGTAGTTGGGGCACCCGTGGTGCTTGCTCCTCCATAATTCTTAATTAGAGACTGCTAGATACTATAGATGTTGCTATTTCTTACCAGTTACTGCTGAGCTTGAGCGTTCAAAGCATACTTGTAAGCTGAATTAAAGTTACAGCTTAAAATTAAAAAAATTATAAACTGATTATGCCTTAGCAGCTGAAAGATTCTTAGCTTGCTACTGAGAAAGGGAAAGATTATTTGAAGTGTTAGTGTTGTTAGTGTTACTTTGACTCATATTATGCGTGGTATTTTCTTCGATTGTATTCTTCTGGCTCATTCTTTGTGTTTCATTTATTCGAGGGAGACGTTTCTAGTTACTGCTAGATGATAGCATGTTGCTAACTCATTAGTAAAAAAGAATTTAATTCTTAGTCAGTTCATTATATGCATATAACTCTATTATTCTAACTACGATCTGCAATTAGCAGTCTTTGCTGATTGACCTAACTCATGGAAAATGATGTCGAGCCATTAGCAGCAGCTATATTTGAGTTTTGAGATTGGAACATTTGTAGCATGTTTTGGTTTTACGATCCATTACTGTTGTTTTAAGTGTTATAACTCCTTTTGGTTTATAAAAATCACAAGTTTAATTAAACCTCATAAACTTAAAGGTTATTAGTTCATGTCCTCAATAGCTTGTTAATTTTGAGCAAGTTATTAGTTCTACTACTAATAGAGAGAATGTTATTTATTCGTTGAGTTGTGTGCTTGACTGTCCCAACGATGTTTTGCTTCCCTCTTCGCATTTAGGATTGAGATTTGGGTGAAACAACCGCAGTCAGAGATATCATCTACTCATTTACTAAAATATTAATCTATAATAAGGCCATATTTATTCTACTCTGATGGAATGCTCGAGGAATCGGTATGCCTAAGGATTGACTAGGGTGGTTAGTGTACAAATTGTGTGAAAGGTGGTTTATATTTGACAGAATATGACCGCCCGTTGTGATGTGCAACTAATTCGAAGTCTCTTAAAATATTAATGTCACAAAAAATACTAATTTTTAAAATTTAATCTTTGATATCCCGAGATGAGAGTGCATTATGCATTCCCAAGCCTCCGAAATTTTCTGAACTATAGTGCCTTATATGAGTTGGTACGCTACTAATTTCACTTGTAACTATGTTACCTTGAGCAGCTGGATTTTAAGTCCTATTGAGAAGTCTCGATTAAAGGCTTTCTAAAATTATAAATACAATTCTGAGTTTGAAGAGTGGTTATGATTGCTTGAAAGTTTCAGGAGTTCATTAGAGAGTCCTGAGTTTGAAAACTAAACCTTCTAAAGATTCATACTCAGGTTATGAGAAAGTCCAAGAGAGTTTATTGAGATCTACTAGTTCTGAGAGTCTTTTACTTAGCTCACGTTATAGCTGTGGCTATGACCATACATGTTTTATAAAAGTCTAAGTGAGGTAAAATAATTTGGCAACTTTTCCTTTGGAGTCAAATTTAAAGTCGATAAACATATATTTTCATTTTTGTAATTAGTCTTGACATTTTTCGAGTTTTCTTCAGTATCATCGAAGCTTATAAACTGCAATTTACTACTTGATTCTTGCTAGCTCCAATTGATATTATTGTTTTCAACTCTTTGAAAATCTTCCACTACTCCACCTCCACCCATTACTCTTCTTTAGCTACTGAAAGTGCTTGGCTTTAACTCACTGCTCTCTTGTGAAGGCTTTACGTTGGATGAACTCTTACTGGGAGAATTTTGGTTCTAGCTGATCAGTTTCTCTTCAAATTTAGACAAACTAGCTGCAATGGCTTGCTATTTATCTTTCCTAATTCTTATTTGAGGTTAGGGAGAAGAACTCATATCTTGAACTGAAATCAACTTCTGAGAGGAATTTAGAAGCACCTGATTCTTCTACTTTAGAATTTCAAGTCGAGATCCTTCTTCTATATTTGCTGCTTTCAAAGGATCTGAGAAATCGGAAATAGAAGTTTGAGGTTCACTTGGTGTAGTAATAAGCAATCCTGAAGTATGCTTCTAGCTCGGCAATGAGGAACTTATGTATTGATATTCCTACTTTTTTATTAAAAGACTTGCTGTGTCCTTTACTTCTCCTTAAACTGAAGTTCTAGCCTGGGATCCAGTTCTTCTTAGTTTCTTGGCTTCTTCGTTGTCTGAACCTCTATCAGAGGTCTAAGTCCAAGCATCAATCATTTCTATCTTCTTCATCTATCTAAGCTTAAGCCTATCGTAGAGAGGATTAGAGTAATTGCTAAATGAATTTATAAACGCAAGGAAGTATTTTACAAAATCTTTTTCACAGGAGATCTCTAAACTGGCTTCTGAGGCTTCTTTGCTGGAGATATGGCGGGTTCCTCACTATAAGATAGTTATTCATTGATTCATTGCAAGCTTTATGAACTTACATTTTCTTTTTGAGAGCTCTTGTATCAGTTAGCTTCCTTCTTTGGTCAACTTTCTTCTTTTTAACTTTTATGGGTACTATCTTGGCCATTTCTTCTTCCTCTAAATTATCCTCACTAGGATCACTGTCTGAGCCTGAACTGCCTTCCTCACCTCCTTCTTTGCCCTCAGTCATTTTAACCAACTCTTTATTGTCTTGTAAAGCAATTTAAAATATATATTTATCAAGTAAAGGTACTTTAAAAGTTTTAGTTCCTTCTAAAGTGAGTCAATATTGATTTAGCAGTAGTCTTTGGGTGATGCTGGCTCAGATTTTTGTTCTTCCTCCTCATTTTAAACTTGCTTGCTCTTGTATCTCATCGATATTTCATTCAAGGTCGCTTGCACATCTATCTAACAGATAAGATAATTGGTTATTCATTTCATATGTATATATTGATTCATCTATCTTGCAATAGATGATAAGTGCCTCAAGAATTTTCTTCCCACAGTTCATAAGATGCTCAGTTGAGAAATGTTGATCTTTCAGCACTCCCTTATCAGCACCTGAGAAACTGGCTTCAAGAGTATAGATAGTGGGTATTTTAAGTTCTTTCCACATGGCTATTCTCGCTGTTGCTTCTTTAGATAAATTATTTACCTCCTCATTTAAAAATTGAATGGAGATTTATGCATATTGAAACGAGAATACTCGAAACTGAAATAGTCACAGATTTTTGAGAGAATAAACGGGTATAGTCTTGTGGCATCTGGCTTATCAGCATAGTTATTACCATACATAAAGATGTTCTTGCGCCTCGAATGACCATGAAAGTCGCAATAAAGGGCGATATCTCTCTCTTTGGAAAATGCTTTCACCATTCTTTTTATTGAAAATACCACAGGATGAAGAACTTTGCTCGGAGTCTTCCATCTTCTGTTGAGATCAGAACCACACAGAGAGCATCTATAGTTCCCGTTTATAACTCCATCTGGATTTATCATTGGCACAATTTTAAACACAAACTTTTCTCTTAACACTCTAGCTTCAGGAGCATTGCTAACCAAAAAGTCTATTAGCCCTTTCATCATCCAAGATGCATTTAATAAATCGATAGAAGTAAAATTATAGAATCAAAATAGAGGGAAAAATATTTGACTCACCAGGATGAACTCTAGCGCTCAGGACAACTCCCATTTTCTAGTTTACTGGTTTAAAAAATAAGAAATATAATTTAAGTTTTCCCTCGCTATTAAGTTAGGCGGGAGCTTTATTTAATGGGTCTCTTTCCTTGCTTGTTATTGTAATATACTCACATTTATTTCCAGCCAGAGTTCTACAAAGTGTGCTTCTGTAGAAGAAGTTCTGTGTATAAATTTAAGAAGAGCAAAAAAGTAAAATTAGGGTGTATAGGAATCTTTTTCAATTCTAGATAGGTCATCTTAAAGATCAGAGTAGGTGTAGGGGAAGCAGTGAGCGAAGTACACCTAATCTCCATCTTCACCCTCGAATTAATGTGAGAATGAAAATGTATAATAGTAACGAGCTTGTCTCATATTCTCTCGTCTATACGCATTTTAATAGTAACCTATTTCATATCCTAAACTTTAGGAATAAAGAAAGAGGATATTTTAATGTAAAATGAAAAAATAAAGTTTACTCTATGCCAGCCCAGGCCTTAATTTTTCTTGAGGTTGCTCGAAAATGCTAAAATCTTCATACCCTCATTATAAAGCGAATCAGTCTTAGCCAAATTCAAGATGTTGAACAGTTATATTCATTTTCTTAAGTATTTTTATGTTGAACTTAACTCTCAGTCCCTTAGTGGCATTACTAATTCGAAAGAAATACCATTGAGTATGCCCATTCGTGTTTATATCGTTCTGTAGAACAAGATCATACTCACAATCTGATATCTTCGTAGCGCATAGCAAGTTTCCAGATTCAAATCTACTTTCGAAGAGCAAAGTTTTATCGGTTTCAGAAGATAGAGTGTAATAAGGTAGGGCTGGACCACTATCATTCTGCTTGTTTACTACACAAAATCTTTTTAGCATCTATAAAATCATCAATGATACTACATTAGACTTGGTCCTCAGTTTTTCAAAGTTATTATACTCTGTGTCTATATTGTGTTCTTTAATGAGTTTCTTGATGTTGATTAGGTAAGTCGCGGATTTTATAGCTTGGCTTAGCTAAGCATTATTCCCTGTAACTCCTGATCCAGTACCCCCTGTTCCGATATTCATCATCACCATTATAAGATATTCAGTATAGAGTTGAGCTGCTTTTCAAGATTGACTATGTACTATTTACCAAACCTACAATAGACAATCTTGCCTTCCTTGTCGTGCTTGACTATCTCTTCTGCGAGATAGCGAAGTCCTGATCTTGTTTACTGATTACCTCCTGCAAGAGATGATGGATCTGAGACGGAGTCTCCCGAGGATATCCCATTCTATCTTTTCTTTTATAAGCTTACTTCATTCATCAGCTCTTTGGATCTCTCACCCCCTTTAAGGTCATCTGTCTAATTTCAAAAAATACATACAATGGCATTGAATTAATATTATCTGTCTTTCTAATATAAAGCATTATCTATACTCAAATATTACACAAAGCTGATGGGTGCTCCAGTTCTTATCGGCTCAACTATGAAATTAGTCTTGGCTATTAAATCCTCAGGAGGAGGTACTAGGTATAAAAATAATGATGTGAGTAAATACAAGAAATGCTCTTTAAACTTTATTTGTCATTGTTCTTAAGCATATTGAACTCTTTAAGTAGCTAGGGACTATTGATACTCAAATCATCCGATCCGAAATTCCGTTCGTCTCTCCCTCGATACTTGTGGAGCTCAGCTAAACTTGCAGTTCCCGTTCCTCCTTTCCCAGCAAGGTAAAAGTTCTTAACGCCTTTAAGATTGTCCTACTTATTTTTGTGATAATCAGGTGGAGAACCATCCTTAGCTGAAAAGTCTGAGCCACTTCCCTCCTCCTCATCCTCATTGTTTGTACTTCTGACCACTTACCCACTACTATTCCCCTCGCTCTATTTTGAATTTGTATCGTCATTGGACACATTCAATTAATTAACCTATGATGTGAAGAGAAACTAAGGAAATGTCTTAATTTCCTTGACTATTCTCTTTTTATCTTGCAGCTGAATTACTTAGTAGCCGTTTCTTTTTTTTGGCAAAAGGATTTAAGTGTGAGTTACTCTCCTCGTCACTAAATTTAAATGAGTTTGAAAATACTTACCTTTCTTGATGAGATACCTGCTGAAGAGAGCTGCTCTCCTTCTCATCTTCTTGGCTTGCATCAGATGCATCTCTGGCTCTTTGTTTCGAAAGATTTTCCTCTTGTCCACTTTCATTATCTCCACCCTAAGGATTATTGAAATTTAGAGAGTCTTATTGGACATTTGAAGCTAAACTTTCTGTAGCAAGACTGTTCTACTTCTATCTGTTAAGGGGAATTGCCTCTGCTCTTTGTTGACTATCCCTTGTTACAGAATTTGCAAACTGATTCATAGTCTTGCTTTGAAGAATCACTCTTTCGTTGCTATCAGCTTATAGAACTTCATTTTCTCCTTCTAAATGCTTAAAGAAACTAAGTAACAAAGAATATAGATTAATGCTTGGAGACATTAAGTTCACTGTTAGCATTCTATATTTTAAAGTCAATCCTATCTTTTTCTTAACCTTAATTTTTCCTTTAAAGCTTAAATTAATGAGTCAGAAGAGATTTAAATATTTTTAAAGCTGCTTTTCAAGTAATGAGGTATTCTTAGAAGCATCTGGCTTTTTTTGTTGCTTGTTTCCTTTAGTCTTTAAATTTGAGATCTGATTATTTGTAGTAGTTGATAATTACTCGTTGGTTTGGTTATTGCTGCTTGCTGTAAGTAAACTTGATGCCAATTGGTTTGAGATGGCTCCGCTATTTTTAGCAGTTGATACGTTCGTTCCTCCCATCAGCACTTGCTGTTGAAGATTAGAAGAGTTTAAATTAAGATATTATATAGGGTGGATGAGAGTTTATGAAGTCACTACTGATCCTTTAAGTCTAAGACTTAAGAGCTAAATATATTATTAAATCGTGCTACAATTAATGAGTACACACTTACACATCTATAAACAAATATAATTATGAACTATATCTCTTTAGCTCCCTAAGAGTTATTCTTGTCTTGGAATCCTGAGCTATATTTTACGGTGCCAGTCAAAGACTGTTAACCTCCTAAATTAGGCCCCTTTTAAACCTCCTTTTCATCCTTTGCCTGACTAGACAAGTACCGATTTAAATTTATAGAAAATATAATTTAATCATACAAATTTCCCTAAATGGATGAGTAAATTGTTATAAAAATTTTCAGCTTAGCTTTATGATGGAGGGTTGTTGCTTTTCTGATTTTACAAAGCCTTTGGCTGGTTTGTTTTCTAACCCATGCTTGCAGTAGCAGGAGCGTTAGAGAGACCAGCGTTGGGGAGTTTAGAATTTTTTGTTTTTCTACCTGCCAGCGACTCCATTCCAATTCTAGTTTGTTATAATTATACTTCTATAATCTCTTAATTATAATGTGATAGCTTATTCAAAGAAGAGAAACAATTAATTCATAATCAAATTTCACCTTCTCTGTATATAAATTCTTAGAAGAATTGAACATTTAAATTCAGCATTGGCAACAGCTAAGTCAAAATCTCCTTTCATAATTACTAGTTAAATAAATATCGAATGCACATTATCGAGATTACTTTGGAGGGATTTAAATCTTACCCTACCACAACAAAATTGACCTAACTTGATCCTTAGTTTAATGCAATCACTGGACTCAATGGCTCTGGAAAATCTAACATCCTAGACGCAATATGTTTTGTGCTGGGTATTTCATCTTTGCAGCATGTCAGAGTCTAAAATCTGCAAGAACTTATCTACAAACAGGGAAATGCAGGTGTCAGTAAGGCTATGGTTACTATAAGGTTTGACAATTCTAAGAGAAAAGGACCAGAGATGCTGAGAGACTATCCTGAGATAGTGATTTCTAGATAAATTGCAGAGGGCAAGAGCAAATATATTTTAAATGGGAAAGTAGAGACCGCAGATAAGATTAAGCAGATGTTTATGAGCATCTCCCTCAACGTCAACAACCCACACTTTCTCATTATGCAAGGCAGAATCACCCAAGTTATCAACATGAAGCCGCAGGACTTGCTTTCTTTAATTGAGGAGGCTAGCGGTACTTCACTTTACGAAAATAGAAAACTCGTTTCACTCAAGACCATTAGTAAGAAGTAGGCGAAGGTTGATGAGCTCACTAATATTCTAATCTAGGAAATCAATCCTCATCTTGAAAAACTTAGAAAGGAGAAGGAGTACTATCAGCGATATGTATCCTACGAAAACGAGAAAGCACTTTTGTGGAAACAAATCGTAGCTTATGAGTATTATGGCAATGACAAGCAATACTTGCAAAAGTCTGGAGAGATAATCAAGCTAAGGGAGCAAGGAGATGAGCTATTGAAACTTCAACAGCAGAGGGATTCTGAAATAGGTTACTTAGAAGAATAAATCCAATAGGCTAAGAGAAATGACATCACTCACATCAAGGTTCAATGGGATAAGATGTAAGAAGATATGAGAAAGCTAGAGAGAGATCTTGTGGACAAGCAGGCAACTTTCAAGCATACAGAGAAAAGTCTTAGAGAGAATGAGTAAGTGCAGAAAAAACTTACTCGCTATACTGAAGGAACTCAAAAGAACTATGGATAAGAATAAGAAGCGAAGAGATGACATTATGACTCTCCTTAGAAAGTATAAGAGAGAGCATGATCTTAAGAAGGATTAGTACAAATAGGTTATCTAGAGTATCATTGACTTGAAGGAAGGGAAAGATGTCTCAATAGATGAAGGAGTCGGATTAAGAGACTAGATGAATGAGGCCAAGAAAAATCTCGATATGACTTTGACTGAGATTAAGCAAACCTAAGCTACAATTAAAAGATTAGAGCGAGAGAGACACGATCTCTCTGAAAATCTCAATCATCTTCAATAGTCAAATGAAGAAATCAAAAGATAGATTCAGAAAGTGGTTCAAGAGCTGAAGGCTGGAAATGAGACTCTTTAACAAAAGCAGTATGATCCAAAGATTGAAATCATGAAGCTTTCGGAAAAGAGGAAACTTGAGGATGAGCTCAAATAAATCAATCATTAATTAGATGAACTACAATCTGAGTTTGGTCATAAAATTGAGATGAAGTATAATATGCCACTGGCTGATTTCGACCACTCTATGGTTAGAGGAAGACTTATCAAGCTATTTCAGATCAATAAGAATGACGAGAGATTTGCAAGAGCATTAGAAATTGTGGCAGGCCATAAACTATTCTCAATAGTTGTAGATAATGATGTGGCTTGTAGTCTGCTGATGAAGCATTAAGCTTTTAAAAAGTACAGAGTAGATTTGATACCTAACAATAAAATTAAGTTCAAAGAGCCTACTGAAGATGTGCTTAAGTATATTCGCACAGTAACTAAGGGCAAAGCCAGACCTGCAATTGAATTGATTACCTTCAACCCTGCTCTTTCTAATTCAATTAAGTATGTCTTCTCAAATGTGCTAATTTGCGAGGATCCTGACACGCAAAGAAACTTGCCTTTGATCCTTACGTGAGAATGAAGACAGTGACAATTGAGGGAGATATTTATTAACCACATGGGATCCTCTCAGGAGGTTACATGTAAAATAAGGATGGGCGTTCTCTATTAAACATCAAGTAAATCCTTCACTTAGAAGGTTAAAGGCGTTAGAAAAATAATGAGCTACAAGAAGTGCAAAATATCATCTTGCTGTAAAGACAGAAGGCGTTTGAGTATCAATAAAGGAAATCTGAGAATGAGTTGAATGAACATCAACTCAAACTACTAAGGGATCGTCTAGAGCTAGACTAGAGAGATGCAGTCTCAATTAAACTCAAGAATGCTGAAGAAGACCTTGAAGATGCAAAAAAGAAGTAGGCTTCACTATGTGACTTCGAAAGGAAGTACAGAGAGGAAGAAGAGCGACTGAGATTAGAGATTATTCAAATGGAAAGCAAGAAAGATTAAAAGATGGAGGTCCTCGAAGAAATGAAGGATAAGCTCAGAGCAGAGCTCGAACGCATAAGCAGAGATTTAAAGATCAACCAGAGAGAGGGAGACAAGTTAGAGTACGATTGCGAGGAAAATGATAAGGACCTCAAGAATGCTTCAGATTAGAGTAATAAGGAGCTCATTGAAAGAGAAAAGTTACTTGCAGAGTTCGAAGATTTAAAGAGAGTTATAGATGATTATGTCGGGCTGAAGAATGATAAGCGAGATAAAATGAAGCAGCTACAGTAAGAATAGATCAGAGCAACTGGAAAAATAAAGGAGCAGATTGAATAGAAGCAAAAACTTGAAAAGCTCAAAGAACTTAACAATCAAGAAATCAAGAAGCTAGATAGTAGAATTACCAAACTTACAGTTGAATGCAATGATACAGAGAAGAAGCTTATTACTTTAGAATAGGAAAATCAGTGGATAAGGGCTGAGAGGGAAATGTTTGGCAACCCTGAATCTACAGAGTACTAATTTGGGCCACAGTTTAACATGGTAGAGAAGACTAGACGCTATTATAAGCTTAAAGATGATACTCAAAGCATGAAAAAGCAAGTCAATATGAATGTTGATACCATGTCAGATAGAGCGGAGAAAGACTACACAGATCTTATAAAGAAGAAAGATAAACTCATGGTCGACAAGGCAGGAATAGAATCAAGTATTCAAAAGTTAGATGCTCTCAAGAACAAAACTTTAATGGATACGTATGAAGTAGTGAATGAAAATTTCCGCAAGATCTTCATGACTCTTTTACCTGGAGCTTAAGCTAAGCTTGACATCATAAATCCTAACAATATCTAAGAAGGAGTAGGATTGAAAGTTGCTTTCCAAGATAATTGGAAGGAAAGCTTGACTGAGTTGTCAGGAGGATAGAGATCTCTGCTTGCACTTTCTTTCATTCTAGCTCTTTTGAAGTACAAGCCAGCACCTCTTTACATTCTAGATGAGATAGACTCTGCTCTTGATTAGAATAATACTTAGTACGTTGGAAAAATGATTAAGGAGCATTTCCCTGAGAGTTAGTTTATCATAATTTCTCTTAAGGAAGGCTTCTATCAGAACTCTAATGTGCTCTTCAAAGTTGAGTTTATAGAAGGCAAGAGTAAAATTCAAAGACATGCCTAGCAGAGAAGTGCAAAACTCAAGTGATAGGTTAAAGAAATCAATGTTAAAACTCAATATTTATTCTTAATCTTTTCTTAAAAATACATTTCAATGAATCTATATCAAGAAATTATCTGCTCTTATAAATTTCACTTCTTTGAGACTGCAATCTCACTCTTGAATTCATAAATTCCCACAGATACATCCTATAATCAGTTTTAAGCTTATTGATTATTCTTACTCCTTTTTCATCGTAGTCTGCCCAGTCTTTTTCTGTGAGATTTATCTCTTCAAAAACTTGATCACTTGCAATTGAAGAAGCGGAAAAGAATCCATTAGGAACGAATTCAGCTATCTCAAGGCCTCTATATATCTTAAGTTAAATAACGATAGAGGGTTAAATTTGATTCTTACCTGCAATCAAAGCGAGCAACAGTTTACAGTGCTCAGATTGAGAGTATGGTCTGATACTCTTGGCGACATACAGGATGGTGCCTTCTCTGGAGCAGAAAGAACACTTTGCATAGTAGTTAGCATTGCCTCTCGAGTTTTCAATATCCTTAATCTCATCAAGATTGAAGTAGATGGTCTTTGGATGAACCTCTCTGCAGTGCGTGCATCTTATCTATACAAATATTTTCTCTACAATTTTACAACTTACATTGAAATGCCACTCCTATGATCTTGGCAGAATCAAGTCAGTCACGTTTTCAAGTGTGGCCTTGAATTAAACTTCAAATACTCCCATTAAGATTTATTATGATTATTCTGGAATATGCTTAATTTTTATTGCAATACTTGGATTTGTATCTATTTTAGCCAATTTAGCGAAATAGAATTGAATTTTAAGAAATAATAAATTGTTGTTGGTATGGACGCTCACTTAGCCTTGATCTATGGAGATCTAGACGCTCCATCTTCGCACACCCAAAAAGAAAACACGTCTAAGCTCCTACAACAGTCAGCAAGTAATCTAGAAGAGCAAAAGGAAAGTAAGAATTAAGCTTCAGGCTCTGCAGCTGATGCTGTAACTGCAAATGGTTCTAATTCAGCCAGCAATCCCTCTAATGGAGCTGCAGCCGCTACTTAGAATAATAATACACTGCTCAACAACCCAAAGAGAAAGAAGAAGGTTATGCGCAAGGCAGCAGGCAAGACATGGGAGGATACCACATTAGAAGAGTGGCCAGAGAATGACTATCGCATTTTCTGCGGAGATTTGGGAAATGAAGTTAATGATGAAATCCTTGCCAATGCCTTCAAGCGATACCCAAGCTTCGTTAAAGCTAAGGTGGTCAGGAACAAGATTACTTTAAAGTCCAAGGGCTATGGCTTCATAAGTGTCCTAAACTAAGATGACTACATTCAATTAATTTATTTAAAAGTGATACATTAAATAGGAGCTATATTTTAATGATTCGAGCCATGAGGGAAATGAATGGGAAGTACGTGGGAAACAGACCTATTAGGTTGAGGAAGAGTGACTGGTAGGAGAAGAGTGCAGTTGGAGGTAGTGATGGAGGCCAAAGCGGATTGAGATAAAAGTATGAACAGATTTTGCTGGGCAAGAGAAAATGAGACAGCTTGCACAATTAAGAAATCAGCATTAGAAGAAGTCTTAAATACTGAAATAGTTTTTTTAATTAACTTAATTTCAAAACCTTCACCCTTAACTTTCTTATTCCTATTTGCCTTGCTTTCCTAAAATTTAATGCAAGTAATTATACCTTGTTAATTATGAATTAAATTATTCATTATAAAAATACCTAAAAATGAAAATTATGAATATCTTTCTTTGAATTTAATAGCAAGTATTTTTTTTTATTTTGTCTAATTAAAAATATATTTTTTACAAACTAATTTCCTGCTGTCGGTATAATAAATCAGGCTTTGAGAACTTTAAGGAGCTTTTCATATTCATAAAATGAATACTAGATTTTCTATATTATGTTTTAATATTGATCTTTGGGTACGCTTTTGTGGAATCCTGGTATTTGTAGTAGATTGGGGAGTAGATTCTCTAACTCTTGCTTATCAATCTTTTAGTTTAAAGTATAAATGATTTAAATCTTGTTGCATTCTCTAGTAGCCAGAATTTAGATAATAACTTACAGCGTATATTATAAATTAGGTTATTATAAATTATAATGAAGGAGGCGTGAGTGTAGTGGCCCAGATCTTTGCACATCCATAGTGCAGTTATCAAACTCGGTGCTGATAAAACCTCCTACTTTGAACCATAAACAAGATAAATTTGATGATTTTTAAATAAATAAACTAACTTATCATTATTAAATAAGGGTCATAATTTAAATATGGTGTTACAAAATAACTGCAATAGAATAAGACCCCTGCATTTTGATAAATTTAAAAAATTTGTTATTAAATTTAAAATTTCAAATTTTTTTCATGGTTTTCAAATATTTAGTAAAAAATTTTTTTTTTAAATTTTAAATTTTATAATTCTTGGGGTTTTCATTTTTCCCCCTAAAAAAAAAAGCTTTTTAAAATTTAAATTTGAATCCCAAATTTTTTTTTTATTTAAAAACCAAAAAATAAATTTTAAAAAAAGAGAATATAATTATAATGGGAGGTAAAATAAGAAATAAATGATTTCAAACCAATTAAAAAAAAAAATAAAATACTTTTAAATAAATTATTAATTTTCAAGATAATTTTAAATTGAATCCCTTTTTTCAAATAAAAAATTTAAGAATTTAGGAATTTTTTTTTAATTTTTTAAAAATTTTTTTTCCCTCTAATGGCCTTTTCAATAAAAAAAATTTTTTCAAGGTCTTTAGGCGCTTGCTCCGCGTGCCTCCATGCCAGAGTTCAGAATGCTGTCTTGGTCAAATCTTCAAGAGTGTAGTCGTCTGCACAAGTCGTCGCGTGTTCGATCTCCCTTTGATCTGCACCCAGTCGGTCCAGGAAATATCTTGCAAGCTGAATAGCGCTGAAGGGAAACTCCTCTGCTGCATTTGACATTGCCTCTGTGAACTCAACCACCCTCATTCTTGTAAGAAACGCCATTTAGTCAAGTTCGCCAATCTCGAGAAGGTGCAATTTGTTAGAGCTTAATATTGCCTGGCATCCAACATATCTCTAGATTGGCTGGAGGAATTTCGCATTGACGCAGAACCCTTTACCTTCAAAGAGTTGCTTCATGTCTTCTTGTAAATCTGACTGGAAAAACATGCTACGCTTGACCTCGTCAATTATCACGAGCTGCGGCTCATGCTAGAAATTCGATGTGTCAACAGAAAATTTATTGCTCACCAATTTGAGCTCTTCGCATCTGAAGATCATCATCAAGTACTACAGTAGCGTTGATTTCCCTTTGTTTGGCTTGCCATGCATCCAGACTGCGTTTATCTTGTCAGGACACTTGCGAAAGATAACATCATAGAGTGTGTCCACTATCTCCCTGTATTTTATTTCTGCAAGATAGTCGGCGTGAAAATTGCGCTTGTTTAAAAAAGCGACTTTGTTTTGTTCAAAGTACCCCAATATTTTTTTGAATTTTGATTCTTGCGGATAGAGACTGGGTTGAAATTTTTTCTCCATCTTGCATGCGTCTGGAGATGAGTGAAGCTCTTCAAAATCTGCTTTATTGAAGGCTGGTCATCCTTGTGGCGCCAGTAAAATTCTTCTACCGATCTGGCTTATCCATTTCTAAAGTCTTGCACGAATTTCCAGATTATTTCCTAGTTAGGCTCAGATGCTCTTGAGCTGCTCTCTCACGATGACTCCTACCTCTCTGATCGCCACTTCAGCATGAATCGAGAGAAATTGTCCTAAAGTCCTGCTAGTAGTTCCACATTTAGAGTGGACCTCATGAATCTCTCAACCTCCACCTTTCCAATAGGCTGATATTGAAAGCCTAATTTTTTTAGGAGTTTGTAGCCTCTGCAATCCTCTTACTTGAAGTACACCTTCGAGATTCCAACTTTGTTCTCATGGAGATGAACCAAGAAGTATAAGTGCTCTACCCTCTCAATCTTGAAGACTAGGCAATGGCTGAATGCTTTCAAGACCTGGGACATCTCTTGTTCTAGTGCGGAATATAGGAGAGCTGGATCGACTTAGGATTATAGCTAAAAGTAGAAGTGGTGTCTTTCGTTATAACTTGCCTTTATCATGTATTTCCCTATAATATATAATTAGTACAGTTGTTAGAAGATATAATGCTTACATTTCTGAGGTACTCTTAAATGACAGTTAAAACAAGAATTTTGGCTTATTCCATTTTTAAAGTGTAATTGAAAAACTTTTTAAAATTAATTTTAATAAAAAACTCTCTCTAATCTTTCACTTGGTCAGAAAGTCAGAAGATCCAAAATCTACGTATCTTTACAATTTGTCAGAAAAAAAAATCAGATTTATTTTTTAAAAAATTTTATAAAATATTTTTCCTTTGGGGTTTTAAATCATTTAATTTCTTTTTTTAAATTTTAAATTTCTAATTCATATTCATCTTATATTTAAAAATATGAATAATTATTATGAGCCTTATCTTTGGAAGCACCTGAGGAACGATGAAGACACTCTTGGGATTCATTTACTCTTTAAAGCTATTCTTGTAGATGGGAAGAAATTTGTCTAGCTCCTCCCAGCACTCCTAGTATAAATTTCGAGGAACGTCCAGATTCAAGTTACTAACTATTGTTGGAAACACATTGGGAAATATTTATCAGAAATGATTTGTTGATATTTAGGGAGTGAACTAAGGAATAAATTTAGGCACAACATGAGAAGCGACATCCCAAAACTTTAACTCTTACTCGCTTACAATAATATTTTACTTGCAATCTTAAGAATAACTATTTTTTGCTTTTCAAATGATTAGCCGTCCTTTGGTGACGGGCTACAGATAGTAGCATAGTTAGGTCGAGGATATGTAATTTCTTAGAATCACCTGACTTTTTGAGGACTTCACTCATTTCCCAAAATTAGTCTCCTTTGATCAAGTCCTTCTTGCTCAAAGCCTGATAAATCAAAAATAATAGCCTAATATTTCTACATTATAGCTGAGAATTTAATAAAAAGAGAATTAAATTAGATATTAAATTAAAATGGAATAAATCAAGGAGTTTAATTGCCGTTAAAAATTTTTTAAAATTTGGGTTTTAAAAACTTAAAATTTTTATTTCAATTTTTAAAGCCTCCAAAAAAAAGGCCCCATTATGAAATTTTATGTTAATTAAAAATAAGGGATTAAATTTTTTTTTAAAATTTTTTAATTTTTTTGGTAAAGTAATATATTTATTAATAATAATTTTTTAAAAAAAAAAATAAAAGAAAGGGGGAAAAAGGGTTTTAAGAAATAAGTTCACTAAAGACAGAGGAGATATTCTGATGGAGAATCTTAGTAAGTAAGCCTTTATCCTTATACAATAATTATGATTATTATTTTTGAGATTAGCTCATATTTAAGTAAAGCTAAAATGATAATAGAGGTTAGTCATGAGTCTTTAAAAATGGCGATTCAGAACATAAGTGTCCTTTTAGAGCTTCGCAGTTACATTCTCGACCTATGATTCATGCTTTTTCAATCCCTCATAAGTGAAAATGAGCTTTTCAACTCAAAGAGGGAGGTAAGGCTTAATGAGATGTCTTCAATTTACTTAATAATTTAAAATAGAGTTTGAGTGGAGAGAGGCAGGAACTTGTCAAAATGTGAAATAGACAATCAAAAAATTAGAACTAAAACCCTAATAAGACTGAGGACAAGCAATATACGCATTTAAAATAAGAGTCAGCAGTTTTAATGCTCTAAATTTGTATTTAAAGGAATAAGATCAACTAAATAATCTAATCGTATTTTACCTATAATATGAAGATTATGAAGAATGCGCACGACATATCTCGCTGCTGAGAGTTGCTGAGGCTATGATGAAAGAAGAAACTCATATTAATTTTCAATAAGCTATCGAACAAGCTGCAGATCAGGGGGTGAATCTGCGATTTCAACTGACACGAAGTTGCAACTCTCCATTTATTATTTTAACTAATCACCGATTTTAATTAAAATTCCTACTATAATAAGGCTAAGTAGAAATATTAAAATCTAGCAGATGTCTCTAATCTAGAAATCTTTCTTCTCAGACAGCACACGCATGATAAAGTAATAATTTATCTTCTTCCCTATTATAGTTGGAATTTTAATTAAAATCGGTGATTGGTTAAAATAATAAATGGAGAGTTGCAACTTCGTGTCAGTTGAAATCGCAGATTCACCCCCTGATCTGCAGCTTATTCGATAGCTTATCAAAAATTAATATAAGTTTCTTCTTAAATCATCTTCGTAGCACCTCTCAGTAGCGAGATATGACTCACTCATTCTTCTTCTTCCTCATCTTAATCTTCATAAAAGCTTGTGTTGCTTATAACTTTTTACTGAGCGCTCCCACATAAAAGTTGCAAGGATGAAAAGTTCTTAGAATTTGATGCTGAATCGAATGGTGTAATAATTATTTAAATTTGACACACTAATACTGTCCTATTTAAAATTCCATTTTAATTTAATATATAATTTAATTCTCTTTTTTATTAAATTCTCAGCTATAATCAAGTATTTATTATTGTTAATGGAAAGTTCCAGAAGTTATCTGAGCCAACATTCCAAGAGCTAAACTTGGAGCAGAGATTGGAAAAAAGCTTGGGATCGACATTTGAAATGTTACTGAATTACTTGATGGCTTTTTCTTCTAGCAGTTGCAGCAACTCATCTGGCAATCTGATTCTAAGATGTGACTTGTAGTTATCTAGAAATATGAGGACAGTCAAGAAGTCTTGGCTGTGGAATTTGTACTCACATTGACTTATTAATTGCATTTAATTTGCTTAAGTTATAAACAGTATATTGAGTGAAGAAAGAATAGATCTGGGAAATGTTTTTCTTGACATCGTTAGGATTGTTTGGCTCAGTCTAGCAGACTATCATCATGCAAGTTATGATGTCTTGGTAGAGCTCAATCTGCAAATGTTTTTATAAATAACTATTGTAAGTTTTGTGTCACTTTCTGAGCTAATCAGCTTACTGGGCTCTGAAACATTTGCCTCGCTCAATACTTTTTCTGCTCGCTCCTTCATCTTTAAAATTAAGATAAAGAAAATTTCTTATACAAAAAAAAACTATACTGGAGTCACATAGTTCTTTTAAATATTTTTTATTCTCCTTAGTAATTTTTTATGGAATAATTTTTTTATTTTGTGCTCAAAGTGTGTTTAAAAAACAGTATTTTAATACGAAAGAACACAGGAAAATATGTATTTGTAAGTTGAGATCTTTCTATGTATAATTTAATTTGCTATGTGGCACAATATATATGCACCCATAAACTTAACTTTTACTTTAAAATTTTATAAGGAAGTAATAAAATAGTAGGAATGAAATGATGTGGTATACTTGCTTATAAATATTTATTAATCTAAGACAGTTTGTAAGACAAAAGACTTGTTTGGATGTAGTTGCCAAGAGCAGGGTCGTTCAAGCGCACAAACTTGGCCAGCAAAGACATTTAGATTAACTCATACAGCATCTCCTTGCCTTTCTGGCTTTAATTTGCCTTCACTTCCTCCACTACTGTTTTCAGCAACAAATATATATTTAATTAACTTCGATATATTCCATTTTACTATTTTTGGTGAACAACAAAATTATCAAAAATATTTCAATTCTGGCTTGCTTAAAATAAATGAGTTTAGTCTCTTACGCATGAATAATTAAGTATAGAAGAATCTTGGTCAATTTACTTGGATAATATAGTGAATAAAAAATCATTGATCAATCTTAATTTAAAATGTGCATGATTTTTATATAACTTGAATGAAAGTGTTTAGTTATAATTGTACTAAAATGGAAAATAGCTTTTCAGCAAGGGATTGATTCTTGGAATATCGGAACTCAGAAAATTATTCATCAATATTGATTTATTTGCCATTAAAGAATTTATTTTACTCAATCATTTACACTAAAATAAACCATTGTAGAATTAATAAAGTAAGGAGACATTTCTTTCTTTCTGTTTAGTTAATTGAATATTACACATTGAAAGTGAAAGAAATTCAAAAAATTAATACACTCAAATTTAAAGCCCTTTTTAAAGTTATATTCTAAGAATATCGATTTCTAGGAAAGGAATGTTGAATTTCTCTAGGATGGCAGCAATTTCATGGTAGTTCCTTTCTTACTAGGGACTTAGAGAATTTTTGTTGACAAATTTATACTTCCTTTGCTCTCGCTATTAGCCAAGAAAAGCATTTGTTGACTATTGAGTGGTCTATGAGCTAGAATTTATATATCACAATACATATCGAAACATAAGGATTTGGTTGTTGGCTCGTATGAGAGTTGCTATCCATCTCCTGTGATTAAACTTAAACCTATCTCTTTGCCTCAAGCTTCTTCTTTCTATTCTCTCTAAGTGAAGTTGCTGAAGAAGCGGTTGTTGTCGTAGAGTTTGAGCCTTGCTCCTGTGCTTGCTGAATTGAATAGCATCTACTTGAAGCCTGGGTATATCTATGGACTCTATATGTGAGTGAGTGGCGTTGCAATTAAGAGGCAGATAAAAGCGCTTAGTTTGAATTTGTTGTTAGTAGTAGCAAATTTGTAAAGTTTCTTTTATAAATTTATAATGACTGCATCTTTTCTATTATAAACTCATGCGCTTTTACTTTCCTTACCTTGCATATACTTATGATGATGATGGATACGAATTATAAGTTATTTAGGGAAGCTTTATAAATTATCTTTGACTTAGATATTCTGTGCGGTTATCGCAAATCACAAGCTGTACTTATACTTTAATAGAGGGTATCTTAATTTTGAAAAGTATTAAAATCCTTCCATAAACAATGCGCCTCCCCTAATACTTTCTTCATATATAATTAGTAATATATTGTTTAGATTATTTTGAAATATGCTCAAGACCCTATCTTTGGCAGTGGCCCTCTTTATTGGCCTCATCTCCGCTAAAACTTCTATCATGGCCTACGAGAACATGATGGATTTCACCTCCTCAGCAGTCTCTGGCTCTTACGGTGTTGACATGGACATTAACTATCACACCGCATAAACCCTATCACTTAAAACCCTTACCCTCATTATAAGTATATCAGGTTTACGAAGGTGGCGATATTTTTAATTTAAGACATTACTGATATATATTATAGAGAATTGAGTGGTTTAATTTAATGGCGCCTACGATAAGGGCGATGCTGTGCCAGTTAATACTGACGATAAATACGGCTACAAGCAATACTCTCTTACCGCTGAGGCAACTGTGGACTTGATGCTTGATACTCAATGGCTCAACTTCTACAGACTATCTTACGACGTGCAGTTCGTGCCCGCCACCGTCACCCCCTACTCTCAGTACCTCATTTGGTACAGACCCATCGCCGACGATTTCTCCTTCAAAAACTTTAATCAAGTCATTTACTTTCTAACTTACTATAAATAAGCCATGAATACTTTAATAAGCTTTAACAATTGTATATGCATTTTTAGGTAACTGGGACTTCAACTTCTGCGGCTTCTGGAGTGCCGAAGTGCTGCAACTCACCACCACCGTCACTGAATTAAATTCCTTGTTTTAGACTTTTAAAATGTATTTTCTGAAAACGCAGAGACAGCTCTCATCTCCGTCTACGACTACATCGAAGACTCCAAGACCAACCACATACAGATATAACCATCATTCACTAATTCATTATAACACCACATTTCTCCCGAGAGCGAGGACTTCGACTTCTCCAACGGAGATGCAAGCGAGTATGAGGACAAATACTGGAGTGTGGATCTCGCTTCCCATGTCCTCTCAGCAGATCTCCTCAAAAACCTCGGCAAAGAAAACTTCTACTACAACTGGTGGGTCCTCGGAAAGTACGACTGGTGAGCAAGCCCCTCTGAGGCCTGACTACAGCAACCTCAGATATCTTCTCATTAAGAATTACTCTATAGAGTGATCCATGGGTAAATTGTTATAAGATCAACTAATCATCATTCAGAGAGCGCAAGTTCGTTGAACAGAGGAAGAGTGAGTGTGCTTCATAAACTCCAACTCTGATCCTTCGAAACAGACAAGCAAGATAGTGAAGTAGAATCTGAATGAATTATCTCTTATTTTGAAATAAACTCAAAAGATATAGGGAGAATAGATTATTGCTCAAACAACTAATAAGTTTAACTAATTATGAATTCAAACCTTTATGTTCTCAGAAACCTCCTCTAAGGAGTCTTATTCGCTCCCTCTATCTTATCATCCCAATATTTAGAAGTACGAAGCGAGTTTAAAAAAGTCGCAGTTAAATTTATATTACATTAGTTCCGAAGGAGGATTCATGTTAGCACTTCAGAAGATTAAGAATGTAATAATTGCTGCTGTTTGATATTGCTCTATTTAATCAATTAATTGGATACACAATACCGCTAATTGAAATGAAAGCCGGTACTCTTATCTTATCAAACTATAATTTTATCCATTTCTTGGCATTAAAAAACACTTTAAACTAAGTGTGACATTGCGCTATGGATTTATCCCTAACTCGGTTCAAACTAGAGTTCTGTGAGCGGTTAAAAATGTGGTGTTACGTCGCTTTAATGAAGTGTGTGCGTGATTATCTAATTGTCTATCATAGAATAGATTAGAGATCCTGGGGGAGTTTCACTTACGTGATCACTTGATTTCACCAATTCGATAGCTATTAAAGCGAGCGGTCGTTTCTGATAAGTGAAAATCCCTTTGTTCTACCGATGGTGCTTTCCCACTCTACTAATCCCTCTCACTCTTTTACAACTTATCTAACCTAGTAAGATATTGCTAAGCCAGTTCACTAAGGACTTTTGTAACTGTTAAGATTAGGGGTATTTCAATAATTGGAGTTAGAAAGAGAGAAAGAGAGAACTGAGGCGGTAGAATCTTGATTGCTCTATAATGAATAGCCTTAATAAATTATCTATTAAGTTGCTTCTATTCTTAAGAAGGATATGCAAAATCACACATATAATTAATATTTAAACTCAGCATAATATCCCCAGAATCAATCTTATAAAGCTGTAATCAATTGAGAATAGAAGAGTCAAAGAAGAGTTACCAATTGATTTTAAAGTGATTTGGCAATATCATGAAGATGATTATTTCACTCGCCGTGGCTCTGTTCATCGGACTTGCCACCGCCTCTCTCATTCCCACCAAGAGATTCTCTCTCATGGCCATCGAAGGTAGTGGTGACCTCTTCAACGTTGAGAACATTGCAAACTGTCAATGGGACTACAACGTAGATTTCACCTATGGAACCGAGTAAACTTTAAACTACTATAGCTCTATAAGCATGACACCCGAAATATAGGTGTATCTGCTTATAGGTTTTCCCTGAGTTTACCTAGGTGGTGCCTACGATGAGGTGTACGATGATGCACCCGCTGAAGGCTTCAACTTCGAGGAGTACTCAGTCAACACTCAGGCCGTTGCTGAATTCACCCTCACCCATGAGATCTTCTCATTCGACAAATCCACCCACACTTTCTAACTGTACCCCTTCTACATCCACCCCTACGTTCAGCAGATCATCTGGAGAAGACCCGAGGTCTAAGGCGAACCATTCAACCTTAACTTCATTTCATAATCTCTCTCATCTTAGCATTTTTAATTGAACTTCTGGGCAGCTCGCCGCGCTGAGCTCATGACTTTCTCCTTGGAAGTGACTACTAATGAGAAGACCACTCTCCAGTCAGTGATTGACTACGCCAACAAAAAAACCGATCACCTTGCTCCCACCAGCAGCAAAGACTGGGGTTACGATGAGGAGGCAGTCTCCGATTACACTGACCCCTGGATATAGAAGAACCTTGGAGAAACCATGCTCGGATCTGACAACGCCCTTCTCTATTTTTGCAATTAATACTTTTAGATTATGACTTGATAACTAATTTAAAGTCTCGGTGAGCACGTTTGGTACAACTTCTGGATCCTCGACAACAAGTGGTCAACATGGTGAGCGGTGGAGCGACGAGCTTGTTCGCAATCATCCCACAATTTCTTTATTCAGTTATCCCATTACATTAGTATGGAGTGCAATATATTTTGAACGTTCGCACAGCATTCGTATCTGAAACGGAAGGCCAGCAACTCGAAATTATTGTTTGGAAAACTTCAACGGTCCATAATAAAGATCTTATACTTATGATTGATTTTAGAGTCCGAGGAGGAAAGTACTTAAAATTAAGCAAATGAGATGATTGAGACCTTTAAGAAGTATGATTGAATGAAGTTGCCCTTCCTTAATAATTTTATGATTCAAATATCTATTCTTTATAAGAAAGTTACTTAAATAATCATATTCAATAAAAAGAAAGAAGGTGAGTTTCACATTTCATTTTATGAATGAAAGTTAATAAAAGCCATTGCTCTCACATCATCCTTATCTATTCAGGATACCTTTGAGTATATATGCTTATCTATTACGCAATATAAAGTTCTATTGAACTTCGTTCATCACATTTTTCTAAAATAATTCTTTGATAAAGGATATGCGTTTGGAAAGCTCGGGTATATGGTCCGTGGACTTTGAGCCTGGAACGTGGACTTATTTTTTTTCCTGTGCACTTTGAGCCTGGAACGTGGACAAAAAAAAATTCTGTCTACTTTGAGCCTGGAACGTGGACAAAAAAGAATTCTGTCTACTTTGAGCCTGGAACGTGGACTTATTTTTTTCCCTGTCTACTTTTACCCTAGAATGTGGACTTTGAGCCTGGAACGTGGACTGTCTGGCCTGGAATATGGACTTTAAGCCTGGAATGTGGACTTTGATTATGTAAGCCAAAAAGAAAAATAGTCAACTCTTTGTGTAATTTTTGCCTCTAGCCCAATAATTTGTTCCCCAAAAACATTTTCAAAATGAAAGTCAATTAATTGGATTATTTAGTATATAATTATGGCTAGAAAAATTTAAAATTTCTTATAAAAAGGTTTTTATTTTTTTTAGTTAAATTTTTTAAATTTAAAAGATTATTTTTAAATTTTAAACCCTATAATTAAAATTTAATTTCGTATTTCCCCTAATGAGTTATATGGCAAATTTCGCGCACATTTTAAAATTAGGTGAAGAATAATTTAAATTCCCTCTAATTTTTAAATTATTTCGTTAGATTTATACAACATAAAGAAAGCTAATTTATAAATGCTTTTTGATGTGGGCTAAATAATTTGCTAAAAAGGTGCTTAATTAGCATTTTCAATATTTGTCACCCATTTCCAGTTTTTGTTTTTAACCTTTTTTACCAAATAAAAAATTTTATACTAAAAAATTTTCCGAAACCATTACCTTAATAGAAAATGGGAGGGAAGAAGTCTTACCCTAGATATAACTGTCTAAATTTGTTTTTTTGGGAAATTTTTGGTCCGGGTTAAGGAGTAGGTAGATTTTGCAATTGAAGCTTTAGAAAAAAGTCACAAAAATTAAAATTTTCGGGGCTAAAACCCTTTTTAAAAATTTTTAGAAATTTAAAAATTCAAATTTTACCCCTATTTGTGACAATCAAAAAAAAGGGTTTTCCCCTGGAGCATGAGTTTTGAAAACCAATTAAAATGCCTTTTGTGAATTTGCGTTTAAACCCCTTTTAAAGGGGGCAACCCCCTAGTTTTAATAATTTGTTTTAATGGTGAAGTATGTTTTAAAAGGGGTTCCCCAAATTTTGGTTTTGTGGAAAAAACCCTAAAGCCGTGCGAGAATTTTTTTAAACAAAGCCCATGCAGTAGCCATTTGGCCCAAAGATTAGTGACCTTAAGTGAAGGGGGTTTTTGTAAACCTTCAAGTAGAAAAAGGGTTTTACTGAAACAGACCCCTTAAAAGAAACTCGGGGGTTTAAAAGGTTTCGAGTATGTTCAGTGGTACTCTAAAAGCATCCTGTGATGGAAAATGCCTTTTTGGGGATGCCTGCCCACTGGAAAAATTGCAGAAAATTAATGTTACATAAATGGGTTTCCCCCGTTTTTTCCCCAAAGAGTCATACTTTTAAATCGATTTGATATAAAATGTTGATTTTTTTCCTAATGCCATGTCTAACCAATCCTAATCTGAGGATTTTCTGCGCCGAGGTGAGGCCGGCAGATTCAGATGTACTGAGTGTGGGAGCTGACGGTGAAATTAAAAAAATGTTAACTTCTAAAAAGGGGATTCTCCCTTGTGTTGAAAAAGAGAGTGGCGCGTGATTTATAATTAAATTCCCTCATGGCTGATACGTGGTTTTTAGGTCGTGGTTAAACACCTGTTTTGGACTGACTTATTTATGTCCCGCATGTTTAAAACCCTTAATGCTTTTAAACTAAATCTCCAGTCACCTTAAATTTTGGATAGGGATTAATTTAAGGGGGCCTTTCTTTCCAAAAAAAAATCATTTAAAATTTTAAAAAAATTTTTTTTAGGATTAAATTAAATAAATTTTGAATAATTAAACTTTAAAATTCCCAAAAAACTCTTAAAAGGATAAAACCCCTTCCCGGGGCTTATCAATTTTTTTGGGGTAAAAAGAAATTAAATTTTTAAAAAAATTAATTTTCAAGGGGAAATTTTTTTTAAAAAAATTTTTATTTTAAGTAAAAAATTTTTTCTTCATACTGATTCCCCAAAAATTAAATTTTTCCTTTTTAATTTATCAATTCTTATTCTTTAAAAATTATAATTTTAAATTTTTAATTTTTTTAAAAAATTTTTTATTTTAAAAATTTTAAAATTGGAAAAAAGAATTTACCCTTTCCCTTTAATTTTAAATGGGAAATTTTTTTAAAAGGTATTCAACCTTTTATTAAGAAAGAAAAATGGGAAAAGATTTTTTTAAAATTTTAAATTTTCTTTTTAAAAATAAATTTTTCCCTTAAAAAAATTTTCATTTTTTTTTAAAAATTTAATTTCCCTGTTCCAGGCTCAAAGTCCACGTTCCAGGCTCAAAGTAGACAGGAAAATGTAAGTCCACGTTCCCGGCTCAAAGTAGACAGAAAAAGTGTAAGTCCACGTTCCAGGCTCAAAGTAGACAGGAATTTTTTTTGTCCAGGTTCCAGGCTCAAAGTCCACAAGAAAAAAAATAAGTCCACGTTCCAGGCTCAAAATGGACAGGGTGAATGCTAAGCCCACGTTCCATATACCCGGAAAGCTCACAAGCTTTCTGAATGATAAGAAATGTTTTCTATTAAGAATTAAGTTTTCGAACTTAATTTCTAATGCTACTCTTTTCTGTGTCTCCTTTTAAATGGTGTGTCCAGAAAATTAAGAAGCAAGATTGATATCATATCGCTGTGCTTTATTTAAATTTGAAAAATGTAAAATCCTATTTTGCGGAATGCAGATTTTTATTATTTTATTTCTCATTGAACGATCCTATTTTAGAAATATATCTTCATGATATTTATTTTAAGTATGAATTCGTTTGATTTCCACTTACTAATTATCATTTAATATTATTCTTGCTTAAACTCTTTCATTGTTTTTTGCTTTTGAATTGGATTGAATAATAATATTTATAATATAATATTTGCAAAAGCACGAATAGTCCGAATAATATCATTATTCTTCATCAATTTATATAAGCACTACAGCTAAAGATGTTATCTAACTAATTGATCATACATCTTCTATTTCATTTCCTGTTTGTTCTAATTGAAGAGGAAATTTTCAAGCAGGTCTAGTTCTGCAAGCAAGAGTGGACTGAACAAGACTGTGGCTATCCTTGCCAACTCAAAATCAGCTGATATCGTGGGTCAGAAGATCATGCAGAGCCTGAAGGCAGTCTCAGGAGTCAACGACTTCAATTTCTTCGGCTACGGAGGGTAAGTCCACCTCTCTCAGCTCCTTTAATCTTCTCCCTCCTTATCTCAGAAAATGCTTAACCCTTTATTAAAGAGAGAGAATGAGAACAGAGGGCATGGCTGGCAACATCAATGTGGATCTTGAGGAATTCATGGGAAAGGAGTTCACAACCTTCAGAAAGACCAAGACTCTCAACGAGGGCCACTTCAAGCAGAAGTACAATTTCGTTAACCTCGTTAACAAGCACTTCGTTCAAAAGCAAGATGACGTTCTCAACGCTGTAAGCTGACTACAAATGATTAAACTCTTTGCTTTTAGTTCAAGGAGGTAGATGTCCCCAAGAGAATTTACCAGTCCAGACCTAGTGTCGTCCTCAACATCGACAATGAATATGTCACCTTCAAACTCATGGAGGAGTTCACATCAAATTGGATTAGTGGGTCATTAAAGCCGGAAACTGACAGATATAAGTAAGAGTAGAAGAGAAAATAAAACATCATACTATAGAGAGACCTGCATATATTTCGTTCTTTAAAAATTTAAAAGCTTAAATTGCCGAATTTGGAAACGTGGCTCGTGATTGTCTCAGCTCTATTTCACACTTTTCATATTTCTATTAAGGATTAGATGTGCCAATCAGTTTTCAACGGTGGCTGTTTTGCGCAGTTGAAGTGTGAAGAATATTCTTCTCATGTTCTGTAATGACATCACCAAGCTGGCTGATGCCTTCCCAGATCCCTTCACCGTTTCTGCGCTGCAACTTTAGAAGCAGATATCCTTCTTGCGATGCTCTTGTACATCCGATAGCTTCAAAGCCTGCTGCACCTCGTCCTTTGTTAATGCGCCTTCTATGTCTTGCTTATTTGCGAAAATTAACACAGGAGCAGATTTACACTTGGGGTAATATAATGATTAAATGAGCATGAGCGAGCTCTTGGTCAGATATCACCTTGTGTAGCTCTTCTTGCGCCCTCTGCATTCTTTCTCTATCGTTGCTATCTATCACAAAAATTATGGCGTTAATCTTATCAAAGTAGTGCTTCCATAGTCTAGTAGCCTAGCCACTCACGTCCCACAGAGTGAAATTCATCCCTCTGTATTTTATTTGCTCTACGTTCAGTCCCACAGTTGGTACTGTCTCCTTAAACGAGTTATCTTTCATTTGAAACAACAGCGTGGACTTGCCTGCATTATCAAGGCCAAGGAATAGCACCTTCTTATTATTCTCCTCGTCTGAGGCCGCGTTTTTCATTTTCTTAAGCGAGGCAATATTGCAACCCATTCTAGTCTTTGAAAGGAAAGTAGAGTGTTAAAAATTCTGCCCTGTTTTCTTAAGTAAATTAAATTATAACAAGGTCGAACTTTTACAAAATGTATTTCATCAAATTTAGACCTATTCCTAATCTCCATTTTTGAAATCATTTTTCTTAACTTTCCTTTTTTTTTCAACGCTTTTTTTTAAAAATTATAGATAAAAAAAACTATATTTCTAAAATCTATTTTTAAGACCTTATGATTTTTTGTTTCAAAACCCCTTTATAAAACCTCTCTGCGCTTTTAAAGTTCTTCTTTGTGACTCATCAGCATAGAAACATCCTATAATAAGTATGAAATAAGCTTCTAATACCTAGAAATGCCTTTGTCTGTTAGTCTCTATCATTTGAGAGTGCTTTTGAATGTGAGTTATTCTTTTGTTGGACATTTGAGACTCTGCTCTTAGCCTAGCTATTCTATTCTAAAGCGCTTTGATCTTATCTTCTGAGGAAAGTTTGTCCAAGTGACTCTAAAGCATCAACTTGCCCTTAGTAGAAATCTCTCTGTTGCTTATAGCACCTAGATTAAGCTGAGAGGAAAGCATGCTTGGAGGCAGATCATCTAATTGGTCTGTAGCTCTTATTTGCAGAAACTGAATTTATAATAAACTATGTAATGAAGCTTACTTTGTAGAAATGCTGCTGGTTATCATAGTGAGAATTGAATTGTCTTTCCTTCAGTTGGATGGCATCTACTTCACTTGGATTGGTGAGAGTTTTGTCCATGCTATCTGGCATATTCAAAATCGCAGGCTCCTGGTTCAAACTCAAAAGCCTGTTCTAAGAGCTCTGAGAATTATAACCAGCATTGAATTTAATGGGGAGAGTAGGCACTCTGAATTCTTCAGTGAGTTGGTTCTACTGGTAAATCGCACTCATCATCGATTGCGCTTTCTTCGCTTCGAAAGGGAGTCTGTGGCTCTAAAGAAAGAAGATCATTATGAAATTTAAATTCTTACTCGTTTAGTTGTTGCTTGCAGCCATTATTTCGAATCGCTATATCTTTGATAGACGAGCAGCGGAGCTTGTATTTATGTTCCTCTTGTTAATAAATTGCTCGTCAGTTACTGACTCCACCTTCTGATAAATGTTTGGAGTCCCTCTGCCTTAATGTGGTTAAGAAAGTCCTATTGAAGTTCTGCTCCCACCCTCACTTGTTTTCAAATTCCTTCTGTTTAAAATCAATAGAATTTAAACTATAGAGTCGCTATTGTATAAAATAGAATGATGAGTAAGCACCCATATAGAGAAAATATGTATTTTAGAAGAGAAGTATATTTGTATTTTTAAAATTGGAAGAAAAATTGTATTATTTTGTGTTTAAGAGGAAAGATTTGTCCTGGGATTGAAGTGACTATGGCAACCGAGCTGCGTTTTTGGCATTTCTCTCAACTTATTGCAATCTGAAAAGGCTTTGACTTTGAACTTTCTATTGTAAGAAATGCTGTGATCTTGAACTCAGAGGACCTTTTGCACTATTTACCCCATTCTAAGTTTGATAATTAGTTTGTGATTAATTAGCTTGAGATATATTTGGAGTTCTTCTATTATTTTAAGAAGTAAAAATGCTTTTAGTAGGTTAAGCGAACTTCTAGTATTCACAAATAAGATAAGAGCAGATGATAGTTTTAATTACTAAATGGATATATTTTCATATTTTAATGCTAATAAAATTAGTTTTTAACTTGCGCAATTTATATTTAGAGATGAACTAAAGACTATTAAATGTAAAGATGAAGTGATTATTCATTTACAATTCTAAATTAAATTTGTATCTCTCAATATTAAGTTTGGTACTCTCCCAATCTATCGTTGTTCCCCCAAATTTAAAATTAAAAAATGAGAGAATATAAATGAAATATAAATCCAAAGGGGTCTTTGTATATTGCGAGTAGTGAGTGGTCCCTGATAAGCTATTTATCCAGCAAATAAGTTTTAGAACTGGCTCATACTGGCTGCAATATTCTCTGCCTCTGGTAATTCTCTTGTTTACTGTTCATTACTCTGATAACTTTAGCCTCTTGGTAATCCATTAGAAGCCCTCTCAGTGTTAAGCATGATCGTAGGTTTGTGAAGGGGTGGAGGCATTTTTGAAAATTAAGGAGTTACCTACTGATAGCTACTTTACCTCTATTCTACAGACATTTTGGAATTTGGAGTCTATTTAATTTATTTTAACAATTTTCATATTTATGTATATGTGAATCTACGTGCATTTGAGCATATGATGCAGTTTTGTTGTGATATTTTTTGAACAGAACGTGGAAATTTTAAATTGATTTTCATCGTTTGACAAAATGAACATGCTAAGTGATTCACAAACAGGCACTTCTAAAAAGGGAAGGGCTTCAAGGAAAGAAAACAAAGCAGATGAGAACAGATTCGCTTACAAGCAATTGCCCAGACTAGATATAAATGACGAGGACGAGGAGAATTTTCAAATTGAGGATCTTGCTCAGCAGTGGAATGGTCAATAAGTTTTTAAGATAAGTGTCCTGAGAAAGTTTTATATAATTTAGAATGGACTCAAGTATACTTGAAGAAGTTAATTAGATGTCGCATCACACTCAGCCATAATCCCACATAGATCAAAAGACTGTGTGCATGAAGCTGCTCCCACAACTTGCACAAAGAACTAATCTCAACTCAGAGGAAATCGAATGCTTTTACAATCAACATACAAATTGTTTAATAAAAGCAATATAACTTATTTTTTATAATCTAAAGTTCAAGGAAAATTAGCTCTATGACCAGACAAATAGCAAGCATGAGGTAAGAAAAAGAAAATATTTTTCAGATAAGTAGCCCAATTATTATTCAAAATATTTTTCTTATGGATTCTGTAGGAGCTGCTGGAATAATTCGGCAGAGTGGTCCTTGGCGACATAGAGATAGAGTTTATGAAACAGCAAGATCCAAATACCAGTTTAAAGTGTCCGGGCTGGAGGCGCTTCGGCTTTTAAAGCGATAATCCAAGGACTGATTTCAGAGGGGCAGGAATCATCGGACTTAGAAATTTGAAATACTTCTGTGAGAGGTACCAAGTCTCAATATCACCCACTATTCATACTATTTATTAAGGAATATTTTAAACAATGGAAAGCATGATTAAGGATTAGATGTTCTTCTTCGCTCTTTCTTCAATTCAAATTACTGTAAGAATACTGAAATAATTAATTTATCCTTCTTAGAATTTCCTTATCACCTTCTTCCATTTGCCACAACTAATATAATATTTGCTTCATGTGATAAATTGGTTTCACAAGATTAAAGCAGGTGTCTCCCTTCTCTCTTGAAATACAAGGCCAAGCGCTCTCAGCTTAAGAACTTCCTTACGCCTTCAAGCTTAAGATAATAGAGTACTAGGTGAGATCCATTCATAAGCGTTGCTTTTCAGTCATCGTTTCTGGTGAAAAAATCAAAAGAAACTTCACAAAATTAAACAGCAAGATGCAAAGAAGGGATTAAATTTCATTAACTCTTTCTATATGAGTTATAATTATGGATAGTAACTGATGCTCTCTAGCGCAGCTTTAGTCATGAACCCATGGAAGAGACATTTAAGTTTGTAGTCAAACTCATGGGATTCAGATTTGAAGAGACAATAGAGATCCAGTCCTATGGTGAAATACTCGCCCAGCATATATTTAAGAAGAAGTTTTCTGGAAACCTTTCAGATTGAACATATACAAAGAGAGAAGATTATCTCTATATTTAAATATAAGGAGAGCCTATTATCTCTTCTTATTTAAGGATATGACTATAACTATATAATACATGTAGTAAGAGTGATGATTTCTTAAAATTTAATTAAATAAGTGCGTCTCTTCCTCCTTTAACTTTTCAACCTGCTCTCTTTATTTCTCCAAGATAAATTGTTTTGTCCGAGCTTGCACTTGCTATAATATCCTTTGATGGGTGAAAGGCAACTTCGTTGACTGTTCCATGATGACCTCCCAATTTCTAAGTCATATTACCCTCTCCTCTTTCTACATCCCAAACATACACAAACCTTAAAAAGTCCCTCTTAATGTAATGCAAAAGTTTAATTCATGAAACCTATCTGAGGAGCCAGCAGTGACTTGAGTGTCATCATGATTCCAAGCGCATCTAAGAAGATTCTTCTCAAAGTTATGGACAACTCCGTACAGAGTTTACTAGCAGCGCTTTGAGTCATCTCCTCCCTGCACAAAGGGCCTTACATCCCACACTCTACAAATTTAAGATAAGATTCCTTTATTTCTTACTTGACTGTGCTGTCCATGGAGTTAGATGCAAGGTAGTGTCCACTCTTGCTGAGTGAGATGCCAGTCACTGTATCAGTATGACCTAATAAGGCAAATTCGATTGATTCTTCTTCAGATTCAAAGCTTTAATGGAGTTGTCCAGCCCTCCGAAAAAGACGTAGTCGTTTGTATTATAATGTAATTTGATATTACAGAGACAAATATTTCAACACCCTTATTAACTTTGATTATATTGAAGCAAACTGAAGTGACTTGGTAGTTGAGCTCATAGGAGCTGATGAAATTTCTTGCTCTTGCATCCCATAGCTTAACAGTGTAGTCATCACTGCCAGTCACAATCTAAAGAAGCAAGTTTTAAAGAATTTAAGATTTACTATGTCAGAGCCAACCTTTTGGCAGTCTACGCTATTCACAACTGCGTATGACCTTTTAGCTTTCTAACTCTGGTCATAGCTTCTGTATCCCAAACAAAGATCTACTTGTCGCTTGAGGCTGTGTAAAGCCGACTATTCTCCTAACCCCAGGATAGATCTAATCGGTTATAACTTATCTTGAATCATAGTTATAATTAATCTAAGATGGCGTTGTGATGACCTTTGAGAACTCCGAAATTGCGGCAATTAGGGGAGAACACATCCCAGAAGTAAACCTATCTATCGAACCCAGCTGAGGCTAGATAATCTCCATCGCTGGAAAATTTTACTGAATAGATTTCACCCTAGTGTCCTATAACAAAAGTTTTAGCAAATCCACACTTCAAAAACTTGACTTACCAAAAAGTTGTAGAGTTGAGGAAGCTAATTTCTTTCCTTCAAAGAGTTGGACTTGAGCATTCAAGCCTGAACCTTGGAGCTATTACTGATTGCTGACTTAAAGTTGGTAGTCTGAACTCATTTCTATAATTTATAATTCAATTAATCACAAAAGAATTAATATTATTAGGTCAGAAACAAAAAAGAGTTTGATTGAAGATTACTAATTTAGAGAAATTTAGCCACTTAACTTTACGCTATTTATAGCTATAATACAACTCACTGGATTTAAGTTGCTTGAGTAGATAAGTTAACTATTTACGATTTAGCTTTTACGTTTATATTTATATACCTAGCATTCCATAAACTAAATCTATTGTTATAAATGGATATTATAAATAAGCTCGCATAGTAGGAGCAGAATTATATCACATCAGATAAGAATTCTTAATACCTGATTATGATGCGAAAACTTGCTCATTACTGATCTAGCTTTCTGTAATAGTCTGCTAGAACTTCCCAGCCGAGCTCACTCATGTAGCCTGGAGGGGGGTTTTCTCTTTTAGATGCCCTTTTTAGAAAAGTTAAAAATAAGTTAGCATGCCATCTCTCTCATCCTGGTACCAGAGATGAATTCGAAATCACTCATTTTGTCTTTCTCTCCTTTAAATAAATACGAATATCTTCTTAAAATAAAAATCCCACAAATCTCATCTCGTTAGACTCCTTAGAATCAAATGCAAAAAAATTAAAAAAATAAACCTTGTGAAGAGCAGCAATTTTGAATGGACAAATTTCCACGTTATTTATCATAGACTGAACATGCTTGAGAAGTCTCTGTCCGTGCCACACGTCATAGAGGTCTAGTTTGCTATTCTCAGGGTGCTTAACTCCAGCTGGGTCGCGACCGGTAATGAAGTGAGTGATGCCGCAGTTTGCTCTTGAGGAGGCGTGCCATAGAACCTCAGTAGGACCAGCATTTATCCAATACAATCAAATATTAAGTAAAGGCATAGTACATAGGTGATGGCCAAATAGCCAGGATAGTGTGTTGGGGATCGAGAGTGCCATCATCCAAAAGTGCCTGATGTTGTTTCATTCTAGTAATCAAAGGAACGTCATCATCCTTTACCCAGCCTCCAAGAGGGTGAAGTAGCAAGATTGGGTTCTTTAAATCTAAACTCATCTATAAATAAATCCTATTGTATTCTTGTAACCTAGCTTGAGAAGTTACTCTCTAGTGTCCTTAAGCAGTAATACGTGGCCATTGTGGAGTGGGTTTCTTAGCTAGAAGGCATAAACTGCATCTGCTTGCCTTTCCTTGACAAGGGAGTTGATTTCCTTAGGAGTAAGCCTGTACTGATCCATCTCGTCATTGAATTCAATCTTCCTAACGAAGTGACTTAAATTATCTAATGAACAATCATCATTCATTATGTGAAGCGCATACTTGAACCACTGACAAGATAGTCTCCTTGCTTCATAATGTTCTCGACCTTGGGATGCTTGAGAGAAAAGGTGCCAAAAACTCTAGTGCAAATCTCCTCCTTTCTGTTGTCGAAGAAGACTGGGTTCTCAATCACGGCCAACACTTGATTACCTAAGACTCTCAAATTATTTCTCTTATAAGGATTTGAAAGACCTGAGGACATCTGAGAGTAATTCTCTTCTCATCCTTAAAATACACTCATTCATATTAGCATTTAAATCCTTGAGCTCTTGGAACTGCTCTTTGGTGGCTGATTAGGTGATAGGTACTGAGAATAGGTGTTTGTTTCCAATAGAGTCAGTAATGGTCTTCATATGGAGTACCTCTAGTAGCTACAAATCATCCATGAATTTGTTCAAGGGAGCTGCCCAGCCCTGACCTAGGGTCTAAATGTACTCTGCTTGCTCTAGATCTACTTCGATAGACTTAAGGCTATCTAACTCCAAGCTATCAGCTTCAGTGAGGGTGGTCTCAATCAATGATTCAGCAATGTAAGGAGCTTTGTTTGCTCTGAGGAGTCCATCATCTACCATTTTCTTGATCACGAAATCTACACTCTGCTCGACGGAGAGAAGGTCTGTCCTGATATCGAGATCGGGAGTCTCAGGGGCTTCATATGGATCTGAAATGCCTGTGAAGTTCTTGATCTCACCTGCTCTTGCCTTCTTGTAGAGACCCTTGACGTCTCTGCTCTCGCACACATCGAGTGATGAGTTAATGAAGCACTCGTAGAAGGGAATGTCTGCCTTTTGGTGAATCTCCTTTCCAAATTGTCTGTCCTTGGAGTAGGGTGAGATGAATGCAACGAAGCAAATCTGTCCAGACATAGCGAAGAGCTTGGCGACTTCGGAAATGCGGCGGATGTTCTCTGCACGGTCTTGGGCTGTGAAACCAAGGTCTTTGTTGAGTCCCTGTCTGATAACATCTCCATCTAAAATGAACACCTTCTGCTCATCGCCAAATTTCTTTATATGCTTGCTTCAAATTTACATACTAGCCAAGATTGCGATCGATGCGTTGCTTAAGAGCCTGGGAGAGAGTAGACTTGCCTGCGCCTGAGAGGCCGGTAAACCAGAAAGTGGCTCCTTTGGTTAAGGTGTGAGTTGAACGGTCGTTAAGAGGTTGAACCTGAGTTGTATCTACCATGCTACTACTAAATATAATTCAGCAATGCGGATGTTCAAATGTAATCAATTAATAAGCTAAGTATGAGATTTGGTTTGTTTGTTTAGTCTGATGTAATATCAAATTATGATTATGATTAATAGATCAAACTTTCGTAGTGAATAATAAATAGCCAGGAACACCACAAATATTTTTGCCAAAACTATTAAAACTATTTTTAACATCACTATAAACACGTCAATTCTCACAACTATCTTACTGATAGGAGTAGTTGTAAATAATGAAAATGAACTTAAATAATTTGGAATATAAGTAATAGTTGCTTGCTTGCTCTGTAAAGAGACAGTAACTTGATTCTTCTTTCTAACTACTAATGCTTTCATCTTCTAGAGAACTCTATAAGTTTCATTCGAAGCCGACATCGTGTTCCAGAGCATTGATCCTAGTGCTTAGAAGCATGTTGCTTTGCTCAATCTTCATCTTCTCATTAACTAGTTAATTGATCTTAAGCTATTTTAAAACCACCAATTTATTTCTTATAAGAGTTGACCAACTTGTTGCTTGAGGAAAGCGACCTCGTTAATGTCCATGGCTTAGAGTTTACGGAAGTCCTTTTCAAGGTTTGCGATGTCCTCCATGATTTCCTTAAGGGTGTCGTTGTTCTGTTCCGTTGCCTTGTGTTCGAAGGTAGCCAAGTCGCTCCTGAGAAGTTGGGACTCCTTCTTGTTGTCATTTAGTCCTCTGTTGAAATCTTAAATGCTGTCCTACAATAAAACGGTTATAGATCGATTCACTCCGAAGATTATGATGATATTCGGTATAAGCAGCCAATTTTCTCTAAGATGAGAGATAGGGCAGTAAATGAGGATGTGCTTTATCATAGAATGAGAAGAATGTATAGTGACAGAGATTGGTGTTGAACCACCAAAATGAAATTCATATCTTCTACTCCCAGTAGCAAATAAAACTACTGCTGTTTCATAATAAAGATAAACACATGTCGAATAGAGATATCTTCACAGTCATTAGTAATATAAGCAGCGTATAAGAGACTCTACACTCTCTCATTTCTCGTTCCAAATTCTAAGTAGAGAGTTGATGTTCTTACCTGAATTCCCTTGATGCGAGGTTTGATGGCAATTTAAGAAGCATTGAAATCCTTGCCTCCTCTTCCGATGCTGCCACTGGTGTCTACAACAAATACATTACTACTTCCCATTCAAACTCTAATGCATAATCTCCTCTCAAATTCAAACCCAATGCTTTTAAGCATTAAGGACATCCGATATCTCAATTCTCATTGAGTGGAGGAGATTAGGATGAATAAATGTTTTTGCAGTGAGTGTCTGCTCTATCTTACCTCTTCCTGACTTCATTTTAGGTGTGAGAAATGATGAGTGTTTATTATAATTTAGCTTAAATAAAATAATTATTAACACCTAACTCCATTTACGAATTTAATAACTCTCTTCAATTTAATCACTCTAATGAATAAAGCTCAAATTAAGCAAAGTAACTAATTAAAGGCAACAGAGCTACGATGAGGATAATTTGAATTTTTAGTTAAAGTTTAAATAACAACAACCATCACACGGCTAGTCAAGAGTCTTACGCAACTCTTGATTGGCTTTGGTCTATTAGAGAGTTTCCTCAGAAGAGCTTGGGGACCTGAACTTGAAGAGGAGTGAAGTCGTCGATGGGGGAGCCTCCTCTGAGTTCGTAGTTTTAGATATCGTTCCAGAGGTGCTTAGCGACCTGTCTGAATGGGTCCTTGACTTCGATGTAGCCTTGTCCATCTTCAGCAAGGATGATATCTCTGGTTCTTACCTGAGATCTATTGATTTCACTCCATGAGCATGCGTCCTTGATGAAGTACTCCCACTTGCGGATGAGGTCGTAGCGAGACTCTGGTTTAACGTACCACTCGCCAAGAGTGTCGCAGATCTTACCGTACCAAGCCTCACCTCCGATGAGCTCTTGGTGGATGTTGCAGTCAGCGATGATGTTCATTTGATTCCACCACTGATTGTAGAGGTCGGAGAACCACTGGTGGTGCATGCGCATCCTCACCAAAACCATCACGGGCAAGTGGCAAACAGTGGCAGCACCTACCAACTGTCCATCATAGACAATACCGTGGTCACTAGCGGCCATAGCATCTAAGTGCTCGTTATCCTCATTCAAAACCAGAGGGATGAAACTATCTCTGTAATTGTATTCTTATAATTGGAGACAAAGATAACTCTTCCTTTCCAGGGTTTCTCCTCGAAGGATTGCTTAACGTAGGCCTCAACCTCAGAGCCTCTCTCAACACTGATAATAGTGACATAGTTCTCAGCAGGAGGAGCCTTGGGTGAGAGTGAAGTAGGGGAGGAGTACTTGAGGATGAATTCCTTCACTCCGCGTCTGACGTTTTCGAGGCAGAATTCTGCTTCCTTGAGTTCGTTTCCTGGAGCAAAGAAGACGACGGTGTTCTTCTCATCAATCTGGTGCTTCTGGCGGAAAGCTGCTCTCACTCCCACGATGCCTTTCTCTAGCTCAGAGGCAAAGTGGTTCTTGCTCAGCAAGAGAGTGTCTTCCTTGACTAAGTGGTGAAGGTTCTTTGACTTGGAGTAGATGTGCTTGATGGCCTCATAGACTGCGTACTGACCAACGTATTCACCTGGGAATTCAAAGCCATCTCCAACTGAGTTAAGGATGGGGATCTAGTGATGCACGAAGTCGAAGTAAACTAATGAGTATATATAAAAAAGCATCAAGGGTGGTTGATGCTTATGAAGTTTACTTGAGAGTCCATTGCTTATAGTCCTTGATGAACTTATTGTGGAAGTGTCTCTTGGGAAGGTCGTTGGCTGAGTTCTGATAGTTTCCTACATTGAAGTAAGTTCATCTTTAACTACTTACTTGCGAACTCCTCCATTTATTCAAATCTACTTTACTAGTGAGAGAGTAAAGGCTTGTAGGAGATGCTATTACACAAACAAATACAAATAGAGAGATAAGGATAATAGTTAGGTAAGTTTTACTGTTGCTGCGAGATGATAGTAGAACTACTATTGTGCTGCATTTATTCAACATTACGGGCACTTAAAGGGCTTGTTAGCTATACTTAGAGACTTATATCTTCATACTTAACGCATTACCGAAGTAGGGCGACACTGAGAGTATGTTCAACGGTGCTGCTGATAGAACTAGTGATGGTTCACTCCTCCCATCTAGTTCATGCTATTATCTAGATATGAATAATTTTAAGGATAACTATTGACTGTCTGGAAACCATTATCCATTTGGACGTCTGGATAGTTTATAGAGGCCTCGTCCATCATGTTCTAGTCGAAGTCGTCGTTGTGTCCATTGCCCATCATATTGTCTGCATCCAGGATAGTCTGCTTGCTCTGGTACAGTTTCTGCAAGTTCTCTTCCAGCTTAAGGTGGGTATAGAAGTTGTGAAGGCTGTTCCTGACGTGCTGGATCAACTCCATCTTGTGGAGTAGGATAGAGTCTAGTGAGGCCACATACTCCTCTATGTCTGAGCCTGGCTTGTCTACTTCGTGGAGGAGAACCATCTCCTGCTTCACCAAGTCCACTACGTCGTCTATATGCTGTCTGTGGCCGTTGATCAACTCTTCCTCTTCTTCCAAGATAACTTCAACTAATCTCTCATGCTCCTGGCAGACTTGCTCAACATTATTCCCGTATTTGACCTCCAGCTGAGAGTAGGATTCGATAGGGATGTCTGTGACTTTCATCATAGGTGCTCTCATCATATTCTATTGTTGGCTTGGATACTGTGGCTGTTATTAGTAGGGCTAGGGGGCATTCCCAAGTGGCTAGAACGAGTTCAAGTTTTATTGCTGAGACATCTGTCTGTTGAAGTTATGGTTGCCACTTGTCTGTTGGGCAGTCATTGGTCTTTGCTAATTGTTGCTCATGTCAAATCCCATTGAAGAGGCATTCTTCTAGACTGGCTGCTTCCCCTTGGAATTGGGCTAGCTCAATCCTGCACCATACTGAGGTCCAGCTGGAAGTGTTTACTGTTACTGGAAAGATGGAGGCATCTAGTTCTGTGACTGACTCGCGGGGGCAAAGGTGTTTCTTTTCTAGAAGGAGTTTGGAGCCGCTACATTGTTCTGAGAGTTTGTCATCGCACCTCCATTTATCAATATTAATTTCAAATTAAGATGGACTAAGAGTATTTAAGGATTGACAAATGCGTTCCCATTGCCTAAGGGATTATAGCTATTCTAAAGTAAATCCCCTAATAAATTATTCATAATTATTCTAGTTGTTAGGGGCTATTTAGTTTTAGCTGAAGAAATTAGAAGCTGTCTGCAGAGGAGGCTGTTGACTATTCTAGTTTTTGGGCTGAAGTGTGTTCTAGTTGATGTTGATCTTGTTTGTATTGGTGGTTTGTCTGGCGAGCATGAGTTGCTTGCTTAGAAGCTCCTCTTTGGACTTGGGTATCTAGTTCTAGACAGGCAATCCCATCTTCTACTCCTTCCTTAGTTCCTTCACTCTGTCTGCGTACCTCAGAGTGTTGAGAGTGTGCTCGCAACAAGAGTTAGCAGGTGATACGTTGGCGATCATCGTAGTTTTGGAGTTACCAGTGAACGAATCTTTCAGCACTTGAGTCAACTTGCTCCCTCTGAAAGGTAAGTGCTTCTTCTCCAAATCCAATGCACGAATGCATAAGAAATAGAGGAAACTAAGAAGGAGTAAATTCAATAGCATTCCTTGAGTGCGAGTAGAGACTTATTGATTTCAGCTCCATCAAGTCTGGTCTATTTGTTCTAGTCTATAGTGTCAGCTCCTCTCTCACTACCGGCTAGATCGATGAAACTCATCTTGCCGTAGGGTTTCTGATCGTTACACCTTTAAGTTGCATCTGCAGGATAGCATGAGATCTTGAGGAGTCCTGATTCGCTCCGGTCACTCCAGAAGTTCTGGACTGCAGCCCTGACCCTATCACTGACATGATCTCTTCCACACTGCGGACTTGAATCTCCGAGAGTCCCACTATATTAACCTTCTGCTTGTGATCTTCTCTGCAGTGCACAAGTTCCCTATTGTTCAGGAGATCGAACAGCTTTCCACAGTAGATTTCATAGAAGGAAAGATGCAGACTCAACTCTGGGTACTAGCTGAGCTGACTGCAAATATCGAAAGCTGCCAGAAGATACAAACCAGGATTGCTGCCATCTGCGTTGCCCATCATAGTGTAGGTCTTTCCTGAGCCAGTCTGTCCATAAGCGAAGCAAGTGGTAGGCGCTCCTTGGAAGGTGCAGTCAATGAGTGGCTGGACGCAAGTCTGATAAATCTAGAGCCAAGTGTTAGTGAAACAAATCAAAGATAGTGAAATTATAGTTAGTTTAGAAGTATATAGGTCTGTCTCTAATAAAGTTAGTATGTAGGGTATGTGCGTGCGCTTAGTAAATAAATTATGCTTGGTATAGTATGAGCAGGGTGGTGGTCTTAGTAAATTGAATTAGTACTTTACTCATCTCTCCCATTGACTCTAAGTCGATTAGAGTTGAAAGTCATGAGACGATGGGAGAGGGTAGTTTAGGAAGATTATACGAGTGCAATGTAGTTTTAGTGCAAGGAAAGCGTTAATGAATGAAGCAATTAAAGTGCAGCGACGACTTGGCTTACCTCATGATTGTCAGACTGAAAGTCAAACACGTTGTCGAAGTTGAAATTATGCTCCTCTATGTACTTAGTTAGGTCAACTTTGTTTCTATAGAATTTATGAGATCAAACTCAGAAGAAATATTAGCCTTCCTCGCATGAAGGGGAGTGGCTTAATTTGAATTTTAGTGTAAGTTTAGTGAAAATTTAATGCAAGTGGTTATATAACTCTTCCAAACTATCGGTTTTAAGTGTGCGTATGGCTAGAGCTTTAACAATACAGATATAGTATAGTGGTATGAATATATCCGATACCATGATAAATGCTCATATAGCATTAAACTTCCATGAGCTTATTTTTTGCAGTGCTTTAGTTTATGCCTGTAAGAGGCGCTGCAACTTCCCAAACGAACTGACTTATTTGAACTTACTTTAACTCTTTGACCACGAGGTGCTGACTAGTCCTGACCTCTAGTATATCAGTGTCAGCCTTTTTCTGTTCCTTAGAAGTGAGAGGACGCTTGCGGACCACCACTCTGATCTTGGGCGGCTCTTGCTTGTTTTGCTGGTTATCCATTTCTTGCTTCGCTGCTCAAATTAATTTGTAATATGAATATTTACAAAACAGACAGTACAAAGCACTATTTTAAATTCCAAAATTCTACCCACCCACTTTCTTATCCACTTAACCAGATAGAGAAATACTTTAATCGTAACTATAAATTTACCATAATATCTATGCTTATTCCTTAGAAAGTAGCAATTGCTACTTAAAATTGAATTATCCTCATATATATTAAATTAGTTATTCATCTCATAGCATTTCTATGGTTGGGAGTGGGTGATGAGGAAGTCTGAATGTTAATATTGATGTTGTTAGTTATCTGCTGATGAATGTGATGATGGTTCATTTACTTTGCTCTTTAAACTTAGGAATGGTTAATAGGATTCTTGCCGCCCCCAGCTATCTTAGGCAGCTTCACAACAAAGAAAGTCTGATTCATATTCTAACTCTAATTTGCTGATGTAGCTACAACCTATGAGTGACTCCCACTCACTACACTTTCATTTCTTTCAAGCTTATAAAATAACTATTAATATAATTAATTTAACATAAACAAGGGATGAAAACTCGGTAGAGCCTTACTTATGAAGCTTAATCATGAATTGATTGGCCTGTCCTTAGTATTTTTAAGTGGGAGAAGCAGTCACTAATCCTGAACCCAGATGAGCTTTAGTTGGTACTCTTGGTATTGAGGAGGGTGGCGATTTAGTGGATTATGGTTGGACTAAGAGTGAATGCTATCTCAATGGTAATGGTTGATAGGAATGCTCCGGTTAATCAAAATCAAACTCAATAAATGAGGAAATTTGAATTCAAAAATAGAATATAATCCAAAGACTGATAATTAGCATCGAGTTATAAGTTCAAGGCTTTGAAATTGACGTTTTGAGAGTTTTCTCTAGAAGCAGCCGCACACTAAGTGCTTAACTAAGTGAGTTTGTCTTATTTATATGGTAGAGTTTCGCTTTCTCTGAGGCCTTTCTCTGTGTAGGTTTCTATGAGAGAGGTATTTTTCCTATAAAATTATGAATGTTGCTTGTGTTGTTAGCCGTGCTCTGATTGAAATTAGAGTAAAGACAGCTGTTTTCCTTTGAAACGTTATCTTGAGAAACAAGTCTGTTATTTCTACTGGAATATTACTCATAGTGCCTGATTAAGGACTGAGTGTCATTTTAGATCGAAGTGAGTGGGGCCCTCTAGATTCCTTAACTTTGAATGCTAGCTTAGGGTCCTCCAATAAAAGCCTGGGAAGGTTGCTTATTGATGTTTGGTTAACTCAAGCTGGTCATCTCAGCCTGATTAAAACTTTGCAGCTAAGGTTATGCAATTGATTAAACTGATACTATTATTACTGGTTAATTTTATTAAGTTTGGTTATACTTTTTTGTCTCTCCTTATTTTGTATCATTTCATAAGAGATTCTAATTTTGTCCACGATGTCCATCTTTGAATTTATAGAAACTGGATTCTGGCCGGTCCCATTTCCAATAAATTCATACTCATCGCAATAAATATAATCCTTTGAATACACGATAATTTTCGCTTTGCAGAGTTTGATTGATCAAGTTTCTGTTGTTATTTATATTCCTTGCACCAAGGTTCAAGTTCTTTTATAGAAACTTAGCATCATCATACTTTAAAACTATAGTATAACTTTTTAAGCATCACCTATTAGATGTTATATGTTAGACTGTCTACTGCTACTTGAAGCATTTCTTATGTGGTTCTATTATCCACTCTCATTAGAAGACTGCAATCTATTACTACTGCTATTGCCACTAAGAATAGTAGTTCTAAAGTGGATTTTGGTTGTGAGAACTCTCTGAACTTTGCAACTAAGATTAATTTGCATGCTTCCATCTATCAGTGGTGAAGGTATCATTAAGAGTTTGCCTTCTCTAGATAGAATTGAGTCCGATATTTGCTTGAGAGCGATTTTATGATCCTCTTGGCCTTTAATTGTTTTCTCCAGAGTTCTTCAACGGGTTTGAGAGGTGAGAGATATTTACTTAGTTAAACTAGCCTCTCAAGTTAGGATAATTTTGGAACTAGTACTTTTAGGAAATCCTGGGTGGAATAGAAGAAGATCTGTTCGATTAATCTCCTTATCCATAGAGACCAAATACTTAAGATGGGTTATAAGACTATTTGGGGATATTTTCCATCCTCTACTTTGCTAATGTAGTTATCCTATGCACTAAAGCTAACTGGATTAAGCTTAGAAATCTCTCTCTAGTGACGACTGTTAGAAGGAGCCTTTGGTATTTTGCACAGAAGATATTTGAGGAATGATACTTGGTTATTTATTTAGAACTTGTTGAATAATTTTGCTTCTCCTAATGCTAAGTTCTTGTTTTTCAGAAGACTTGAAGTATCTCCACTTCCATTGAAACTCATTTTTTCTTCCTTATATTCCTCTCTCATTCTTTCAAGACTCTGGGCGTTTTCAATTTACGGTCCTCTTTTTCCATAGGCAGTAAAATTATCCTTAGATTAGGATTTATTCTCATTAGTTGTTACCTACTTTATCTTTTGATTCAAATTTTAAGAGCGTCCTCTAATTTAAGGATCTGCCTCATCTTTGAACATCTAGAACTGCTTCTTAGACTTCTAATTTTTGCAGTCTCTCTCAACTTTACTTAGAGATTCTTACCCGCCAACTCCAGTCATTTCAAGATTAAAGTTAAGGTTATTAAGGTTTAGCTATCTTTATCTAGCTTGACTTTGGCCAGTGAGTACCTGATTCTTAGCTTGTTCAAGTGATCTGAGTGTAGTATTTGAACTGTTCCTTTAAACTATTCTATCTCTATGAGCGATGCCTCCCGGATTATTTGAAACGAGATTAGTCACATCTTTTAACTTCGCTATCCTGCTTCGAAGGGGGCTCTTCATCGGCTAGAGACAATAAGGCTGACTAGATCCATAGGACTGAGAGGACTAGTCTTAGGTTTGAAGATGGTAATTGAAGGCTTTGCTTTGATTCCTTATCATATTCTGGGAAGCTGGAGCGTCTCTCGTAAACTTTGATGGCAAGTTTTGATAAGGCTGCTCTATGACTGCATTTCTCTTTGAGTAATAAACATTCTCCTTGTCTTTCCCTCCTTCTAAAGATATGATCCTTCTTACAGTGTTTTGAGAAGACTTAGAGACTTTCGGAAGTTGAGAGCCTCTATGACGATGATGCTATTATCTTAGCGCATTTATATTTTGATGCTAACTTTGTTATACTTTCTTAATTACTGGTGGTTGAGGAAGTTCTTAATTTGAATTAACTTTTTGAAGTTTATTTCTTAATGACTCTCCCTCATACTTCATGTCCGAATACTCATTAAAAGTATAGTGATAAATAGAAAATTGAGATATGTTTTAGAGTATCGTTGAAGCCTAAGATGACAACGTCATTGAAAATACCCTTTCCATCATCCACTTAGAAGCGCTTAATGTCACTCTATATTTTATATAGTCCGTTTGGATCAAAGTCACTCTCTTCCTCTTCATTTGAGAAGACTGCTTCCCCTCTGTTTATTCTTTGAATGAGAACTAAGTGCTTCTTACACTGCTTGTTGCTTCGATTGGGCTTCTTGAATTGCTATCAATCGCTCTTTCAAAGTCATCACTTTCACAATGTCTATTTGTAGTCGAAGAGATTCCGCTTCTCTCAATATCTTAGCTTTGAGAAACTTAAGTTTATGATTTCACTTAAGTTTACAAAAATTTGAGAAGGAGATTTTCTGCTGATAGAAAACATTTGATCCTCTGGAGTTGTTGATGAATGTCCCTCCTATCTTACTATTCTACTAGCTTTCGCATCTTTATATCTGCTGAAGTCTGTCGTTTGCCTGTGCCTAGCAGCTTCTGATTCCTCTTCTATGCAACTCATACTATACATAGAGCCTTCAATTTCGATAAGTTCTTCTTAACAACCAGTCATTTTTATTTTATTAAGTTAACTTTTTATTTTGGGATGATAACATATTTGAAAATAATTTACATTGTCTCTAATAATCTTATACGTGAGAGATCTCGCATGTCCCTCCTGCATGATTCGGGTTTAAATTTCTCCAAAAAAAAACTGAAGAGGAAAATAAAGGTTATGGTATTGATAGACTTATGACGATGCATCGCTGCTGCTCATATGAATATTTCTTGTCTTATACAATTACAATCAAATTTGTAAAATTTTGCAAATCCTTGCCTTCAGGAATAGCTTGTTTTAAGTTCCCATAGAATTTAAATCTGACTCTGGTGTCATCTCCATGTTTTAACTGGAAAGTATCCCGTATTCTCGAAGCTTATTCTTCGCATTAAAAATTAAGAAGAAAATAAATGATATGCATAAGTTGTTTATTAGACATCAGGATCGAGTGAGCCAAAGGCGCCTGTTTATTTTAACGAAAACAAGTTGCTCTGAGTGGCATCTTGGTCATAGTTTTAGTCGATTGAAGAATTCACACATTCTGAGAGAACTTCTTAATCTATTATCATTTTGAATTGTATAATTAACTCCCACTCACAGCGCATTATAAAGGCTGAGCCATTCATTTAAGAGCAACTATGATCATTACATCAACACAAAATCTTAAGAATAAATGATTAAGTTGGTTGGAACATTAAAATATCTTCACTGCTTGGTTGCCTTTTGCTTGCTATTCTCCTTTTTCTATGCCTTATTGAGGTCAGCAACGGTTGCTTCTTTGCCAAATGTGGGAGTGAGTTGCTTCTTGCCCTGTTTCACGTTTCCCATGCGTTTCTTGAAAGCTTCGTGGCCAGCTATTAACTTGAAGTGGTTGTTCAAATTTGACATGGAATTGCGGAAGTTTGTGTCCATGGTGGCTTGTTGAAGCTCAAGCTGTGTCAACATGCAGTAGATGTCTACCAAGGTTAGGGAATCTCCCACGAAGTAAGTCTTTTGCTTGAGGGCATTATTCAAGAATTTGAGAGTCTCCTTAAGCTGATTGTAGATGAAAGTGTGCTCTGCTTGGTCAGTGGGCAAATGGCCGTACACCTGGTAATTAATGACTCTTACTATGGGCTGAACTTCGTTTCTCAAAACAAGGAGCCACTGATCAACTTGAGCCTCCTCCCAAGCGTTGCTGCCGAGGAGCTTCTGCTCAGTACTAAGTGAGGCCAAGTAAATCTTGATTATTTTGCTAAGTTTAAACTTTACCTTATTGTGTGGTATACTTAGCAATTGCAATAGAGGTAAACAGAAGTTCACCATTCTCTAGCTCGAGGCAAGGTAGAGTGACATTTAGAGCTTTGGCCTTAGGATTGGCTGCATGCAGATCAGCTTGAGTTGTGACGTTCTCAGTGACTTCAACTCCGGCCAGTGAGGCAGCAAGCATGCACAGATCAGAGTGAGAGTTACCAAAGCGGAAGGAGTGTGGAGCTTCTAAAGAAAACTTAAATTCTCTGCTGCATAGAGAAGTATTCATATAGTTGAAAGTAAAAGTCATAAGAATGAAGAACTTACCATTTTATGAGTGGGAGATGATTATTGAGTATTATATTGATAATAATTTCTCCCAAATTTGCAGCCTATGTTGGATGAATACTCACTTATTTTTAAGGAAAGAGAAAGAGCTGCAGAAGTAGATTCTGGCAGAACAAAATCAGTAAATGTACGAGGCAAGGAAAGAAGTGAGAGACCGTATTATGCGGGAGAAGAATCAAGCTTAGCATAATAAATCTGTGTCAGATTTACTCTACAGCAGCCACATAGATCAGTAATTTAGCAATCGCATGACCACTGAAATACAGAGGAAACTTCAGAATGATAAAATTGTAAGATTTCATTGAAAGAAGGAGCAGTCTTAAGTATTTATTTATTTTGTTGTAGTTAAGGGAACTGGAGTAAGAGGAGGCGTTACTGATAGCTAAACTTCAGGGAACAATTAGAGACGAGCAGAAGTGGATAGAAAAGATAAAGGAGATAGAGCAACCACTGGTTTTAAGTACTGCCCTTGACAAGCCTGATTCTCTTGCTCATACCCCTCAAAAAGTTTTTAAAAAAATAAATGAATAAATGAATGAATAAAGAAAATTTTAGGAATTGAAGCAGATATAAATTTTTGCTATAAATACATGACTTATAAGGCTTGCTCAAAGCAAAACTTGCGAAGTGTTTTGGCTCTTCTAGTAGCATAAATTTGAGATTACACTGATCCTCTTTTTATTTACTCTCCCATTTGTGCATATATTTTTATCACCATTGCTTGAGTCGTTTGAGATAGTGTAGCTGCTCACTGCTGCTAGGTCAGTCAAGCTACTCGCAGTCTTTTGATATGCTCATCTATCAATGATGTCTTAAGATATTCGCGAATTCTGTTGTTTACCTCTTCAAAGCTGTGGTCTTAGTTCGTGAGTTTTATTCTTGTCTTCCATTGTTAAATGCTGAAATGATTAATAAAATAAAAAACTTAATTACACTTATTTATTTAAGCATTAAATTAATTAAGAATTCTTAAAAGTTAATTAGTTTTAAGGAAGCCATTCTTAATTAATGTCTTAATTGATTTCTCTTTTAAAGACTATTACTTCACTCAACCTTAATTACAATAACAATATTCTTAATTATTGCTTGCAGATTCTTAATTCATTTACTAGCTTAGAGTGATTTATTAATTAAGACTTTTTAATTCAAGAATATTAAGTCTCTTTTAAATGGAGAGAACTCACCTAAAGAGATTACTACAAAGTGTCATTTTATAGCAAGAATCGAGTGAATTTCGTTTTTTCTCCAGAGATTCAAGCAAAAATTGACATCAGAATGCTTAAGCGAGAAGAAGCAACATTCTAAGAAGCTCAGGTTATGATATCTTGGAAAGATACGATTGAGTAGAATGATTATTGAGAGAGAAACTAGATGAGAAATGAAGAAACATAAGAAAAGCATGCAGATAGCAAGATTAATGAAGCACTTTGAACAAGGACTATTTGGCAAGTGCAAGATGTATGAGTTGTATTTTTTGCATATAAATAAAAGTTTCTTCAAATTCAGCAATTTTATCTTTAAGGTTATATTAATTAAAGGATAAAGGAAAATAGATGATAGAAATGTGAATGGAAAAATTTCAATCGAAGCGGAGTTCAATAGATTGAGTTTAGAGGGTGGATTGAAAGGCTAGACAGATGAGATTGTACTTCTGGGCTCTTCCTTTGGAGAATCTAATACAAAGTTAATGAAGCAGGATTCTTTAAATGATAGAGGTAGTACTGTCAACAGAAAGCAAAGAGACTCTCACAGCAGAAATAGAACTCAAAGAGAAGATATTTTCTTTTAATTTTTTATTAATTTTTTTTTTATTGATAGAAAGATCGCTTTATCGATTCTTATTTCACAGGGAATTAATTAAAAAGGGTTTAATAAAATTTCCCATCTTAATACAAATACAATTTTTAAAAATAAAATAGAAATAATAAATCTTGATATCAAATCAATTAATTTTGAAGATAAGTCTAGATTAGAAGAAAAATTGATAAGAGAAAATCAGAACTCAGTAAAGACAAAAATTTCATAAAAGTAAAGAGCTCAGCCTGGAAATTGATATACTTTCATAATTTTTTTCCTTTCCAGCTGTAGTTTTTTTACGTTACCTTTTTATCTTTTAATTAGGATGAAATATAAATCAATTTGAGAGAAGCGAAGAATGAGTTTGAAAACAAGGAAAGCTGCTCAAGCCTAGAGTTAACGCAAATCTGAGCAACTAAAAACTACTGAGTTTGAGAAACCTGTTAATCAAATTTGAAATATTTATCTTTCTATTATATTACCTGATGAAGACTTATCTCTAAAGAGTTCAGCACCTAAAGAGGCTTAGGACACCAACTCTTAGCAAACCAAACTAGAAAGCAGATTTGTAGAGGGCTATCTTAACCTCAAGATGTTGAGTGAAGAGGAGAGAAGAGAGCTTGGACTTTTCTTGAAAAGGGATCAGCGCAAGAGTGAGCCTGCTGCGGAAATCCTAGAGCCTATCTATTCGCCACCTCTTGACCAAGTTATGGATCCAAGATAGTCAGTTTATATTATTCAAGGCTTAATGGAAATTAATAAAGTCAGATAGTATGATCGCGGAGAGGCACTATTCTTCTTTAGGGAACACCAGAGCGAGTAAACTCTGTAATATTGCAATATATAAGTTTAAATTATTTCTGCTCAGACTCCTACTTGTCTTCATAAGTAGCTGCCTAAAACGGAATTGAGTTTGGGGAAGAAAAGAACTTTTAAGATAACTTTGAGCGATAAAGCCAACCTCAAAGACCTCTCACACTTAAGGAAAAGCAAGCCTCTATAAATGAAGCTTAATTCCTTATTATATAAATACAACTTCTATGGGGATCATTATCGGCTTGCCTTGCTAGGGTTCGCAGGGAGGAGATGGTATTGCGGGACTTGTTGAGAAACCTGAGACAGTGGAAGATATGCTTACTAAACTGATGATATGTATTCAACGTACACATTTAGTTTAATGCTCAACCGGATGCAACCTCGAATGAGCTACGAGCAGTTGATTGAGGTCATGTCAGATATCACCTTGAAGAGGAGATCTGATCCCAGAGCAGTCAATTCCTTCATTCTAACATTTATCTTTACTATAAAGTCCTAGTACTACTGAAATCATCTAGAGCAAGTCGATAGAGCTGAAAGTGATTGAGCAGTCTAAAGTTGAGAAGCTTTTTCGAGAGCTTCTTTCCACTCCTATCGACATGATTAGATCCAACAACAAAGAAGACTTTGAGAAAGTTAAGAAACTAGCAAGAAATGTCCTCAAACAGTGGGCTGACTTGAAATAATTACAATAACCTTGTTTTCTTTCAAAAATATTCCTATCTATATTCAAAGCAAGATCTCTGCTTTTCAACTTGAAAGACCCAAAGAACTTCGAGTTGAGAGTGAAGATTCTCAACCAAGACTTCACTGTCAAGCAACTGGTCTGCTCAGATGGTAGACAACTAGCTAGTCTTTCCTAGCAGAAAGAGAGAGATCATCAACTTGACAGAAGCTTGCAAATTACAAATGCTTATATGTCTGTTTCTATTTACCTTAAATGAACAGAAATGACTGGGAGGTAGCAAAGACTCTCTCTGCAGGTGAGTTTGAAGGCATGTTCTCTTGTGAGGAGTGTGGCAGCAAGAAAACTGGCTACATCTAACTTCAGATCGAGAGAGCTGATGAGCCCATGACTAATTTTGTCTACTGTTATGACTGTGGCAGTAGATGGAAGTGCTGAAACTTTTCATTCTCTCTCTTTTTCTGTTCTTTGGAGGGAATGAATTCTCTTTTATCTACAATGACAAGTATATTTTTAATTTGAAGCCATTTTGCTTTTGCATTTGATTTTCTTATAAGTTTCTTTTGACACTTTATCATAGAGCCAGAATGATCTTGCTTTGTCAGAGTAAGCCTTTGAATTCTAAAAGTTCTCAAAGAGTTCATCCTCAATCCTCAGTCCACACTCAGTCGCCCAATACTTGTCTTGCTTTCCCATAACCACAGTTATATTACCAAGAGCACTCTCCAAACTTGAGATGCCTCTATCTCTTAAACCTCCTTAGCTTTGACCTTGACCCTGGCTGGAAGCTTTATCTGAACTAAGCCTAGCCCTCTCTCTGTCTCTCGCAATCCTTTTCTCGTCAAGAGCAGTTAACTGCTGTTTGAGAAGTTGCTTCATGCAGTCCTGCATGATCTCAACAAATCTCCTCCTGAGATTGTCTCTCTGAGGGATGCCTGTGTAGCTGATCATAGCTCCAACATTGGATCTTATTTCTCTTGGTCGGTCATAGTTCAGTCTGAAGTTATCTACTGTTGAAACAGTAGAGCTTTAACTTCCCCTTTGAGGTTAGATAAAGGTAACATAAATATTTTCATGAGAATTAATTTAATGAAGATCTCTCGAGAAGTCAAAGACTCCCGCTTTCTTTCCTCAAGCAATTTAGTTGGAAGAGTTTCTAGATGCCTCATTAGAAAGGGGCATGAGAGCTTTGGATGGAGAGAGATTCTTGACGATAGTTGCTCTCTTCTTTGCTTGCTCAAGTTCTTGGATGGTCTGTCTTCTCAAGTCAGCCCTTTTAAAAATAAATACTGTGAGGGACAAGCTAGATTCTAGAACACGTGAATAATTATAGATAAGTTCAGTAGATCAAATACAATTGAGGATTCTAACTATCCATCATTGAAATTTGCTGATTGGATATTCCTTTGGGTAGTGTCACTCACTGGTACTTAATAGGAAGTTTGAGCTTGAGCTTTTACTCCAACTGGGAAATAGATAATAGAATTAATTAGGCTAAATAACTTTAATCGAAATCAAGTATGTACTCGTAATTCTCGTGCTGAGGAATCTTCTGAGTGATGATATCCTTGAACTCTGGCCTAGCTCTGACTGCTTCAACTAGCTTTTTGCAGTGAGGGAAGCTGTTTTCAAAGTCAAGTTTTTGAGCGATCTTTCCTCAAAAACAGAACCGCTTAGGTAGTCTAATCTTGAGAGAAGTGGGAAGAAATGAATGTCAAGCTGAGAATAATTATAATCATCCACAACTTATATAGAGATGATTTATAAAGTGAGTAGGAGCCTCTGTTCCAAAAGCGAAGCCGCTTTCTTTCTAGTGAGTGGAGAGAAACTCTTCAACCTTTGCAAGCTTTTCTTTGAGATTCTTGACGTCATCGTCACCGTAGGTTTTTTTCTTGAGGTAAAGAGGGAAGAAGGCTGAGAATGCACCATCTATAATTGGAATAGCCAATCTAAGCTGTGCTCTTTGAACTGGATCCGCTGGCAAGGTGGAGTATCCCTTATCTGGGAAGGCTTCTTCTGCGTATTCCATAAGCACCTTGGATTCATTAAGAAGGGTATAAATTATTATAAAAAATGAAGTAGAGTGCCGTCAGGGAATTCAAGAATAGGGACAAGGCCTCCATTGATTGCTAAGTGCCAGGGTGTCTTTGATGAGAGATCAACATCGCATCTTTGATATTCGATTCCTCTGGCAGCAAATGCCATTCTTGCCTTTTCCACGAAAGGGCATAAGTGATGTCCGTAGAGTCTCAAATAAACCATCTATTATAAATGCTACATTATTAATTTTATTCTGTTTAAGTTTGATTTTGATTAACAGCGGGTTTGGGCTGTTCTGAATTAAGTACGTATATATCGCTCAAGTCGTTTGTATTATAAGTCACTTCCACCATAGTACTCCTACTTCCAAAAGATATTTTTATATTTCTACTACGATTTTGGATCTTACTTAACTTAGGTTTAATAATTTTTGGAAAATTTAAAAATATGCATTAAACTTTAACAATGATTCTCTACTCTCAAAAGAAATTAAAATGCTCCAAGGGTTATTTTCAAGATTTTCTTTTAAGTTTATGATAATTTAATTTTTAAGCTTCTAAATGATTTTACTCTAAGTATTACGAGTAAATATTCCTTCATAAGCACTTTCATAAAATAATGATATTTTTAGGGAGGAATAACTCAACCTAAAATTATTAAGAAGATCCTTAAACCAATAATGGTGTTAATCCTCTGTTTAATTTAAAATACTTTGCTATACAATTTTTCTAAAGAAAATAAGGAAAATATTTTATGCCATAAAAAGGATTCTTTAGTTTAGAATTATTGCATAAAAATGTTATTATAGATCGTAAATAAAAAAGATGATGAATAAAATTATCCATTATTTAAAATAAAATGTAGGATGAAAATTTAAGATTGCAATAAGGATATTTTTTAATTAATTTGCGCAATGAAAATAAACAATTAGCAGTCGTAAATCGTTTAATTATAAACTTTCTCAGATAAATCCACTTAAAATAATTTACAATTTAAATTTAAAAATGACTTTACCTTTGAGTTCAGCAATTATCTGCGAACTTTTCTCTTACCTTCCTATGCAGTTTTGCTTTTTGGTTATTTCCAAGATTTCCAGGACTACAAGAGCAAGACTTAGTTGTCTCAAGTATTGAACAAAAGGAAAATTTATATTTAATATAGGTATTATTTAAAAATTAAATATCATTCTAATAGAAATAACTCTATAAAAAACTATTCAATAAATTTAATTTCTGCATTTCATGGAAATTATTGATTAATCTTCATTAATTAATCTTTGTTCTCTTTTAAAGCATTATATGATTTATTAGTGGAATACTTTATGAAAGATTATCCATCTTTGAAGCAAAAAACTCTTCATCTCACTTTTAACGAAGCAAATCAGCCCAAAATCGGCCTCATTCAAACCAAAAACTGAAAATGCAATATAATTATTATAAAATACAAAAATAATTTTTCTATGATTGACAGTTAAAGTACTCTTTGTCTAAGGATTATCCTTAATTATAAATTCAATTTAACATATCAAAAATTGAAAAGAAGACATTAGCACTTGTATAACACAATCCATGATGATGAAGTTCAAAATATTATCCAAAAGGACGTTCATTTTTAAGTTGCATATGAAATTTTGAAATGGATTAAATTTTTATAATTTAAAGAAGGAAAAGGATTAGATCAAATAAATACCTTGAATTAAAATTTAAGTTTACCGAAGAGTTGAAGAAATTATGTTTTACAAAATTTGTTCTTTGATTTAACTATACAGAAGTGTGAGCGAGAAAGAGAAAAGATTTATCTGGTTTTCACTTAATTTGATTCAAATTAAAATGATTGAAATAAATTTATTTTAAGTAGCAATTAAGTCCCATAATAAAATTAGATTGTATTTATTCTATAAGTTTTTAAGATAAGTAGAATAATTTGACTTAATGAAAATCAAATTTAAATTCTTTGAAAATGAAGGAAAGTTATGAAATTTCAAGTATCACTTCATCAGCGGCATATATGAGCTCATTCGCATACTTGATTATTTGGACATACTCTACATTATTTATACTGAAGATTTTTGAAGCAAATTTTCCACAATACATTACATTAGCTATTTGCCTCCACCTACTAGCCCCGCTTTACACAATTTATAATATAATAGTTAAGAATAATAATTTAATTGTGGCTGGAAGTCCTCTAGGAATTAAATCTACTCTAATAGTTTACGCAAGTGAGCCTGTGATATTTGTGAGTTTGATGCTGATGTGTGGAGAGATTTTTGAGACTATTCTCTTGTACATATTGCAATCCAGTATAGGCAGCTCATTCTAAGATAGATTTTATGTCTTTTCAATCTACAACTCAATATAATTAAAAAAAATTAAACAATATTTTAATTTTGCAATCAATGATTCTACTAATTCCATTTAGTGCATAAGTTACTGTGATGTACTTTGTAGTGCAGCAAAATAAAAAGACATTGAAAATAATAGACAATTTCAAACAATAAGAACACGATATCAAATTCATTAACAAAAAAATCCAAGATAAGAACGCTATGAAGGTATGAAATAAATATGCTTTTGATGAGAGCAGAAACATAAGATAATTATTCAAAATATCGCCATTATAACTTGGAGGCTAATCTATTAATTCTTAAAGATTTTATTTCTCGATTGCTTTAAATAAACTGGAGTTTCATTAAATCATTTAATATGTTTAATGATTAATATTAATATCAGATTAAATTTAGACTCTTTTTTTATGATTTATACTTTATTTGATTTAAAACTTCATTCTCTGGCTTTTTCAATAAAAATTAATAGATTAATAGAATTAAATCTCTAAACTTGTCATTCAATTCTTTCTTGCTTCTTTGAAAAGGATGAGATTTAATCCCTCACTTAGTTTTTTAAAATAAGCTCTGAGTTAATATAAAATATATGAAAACAAAATTATGTAAAACTAATTAGATAAAGATGGATACCAAATTTATTTCCATTTTTATAAAATCAAACGTATTCAAACTTAAAACAAATTTCATAATTCTCAGCACTTTTTATTTCTCAGAGAGCTAAGTAAAGTTTTATAAGTCTACTTATTTCTCATCTGCACTTTTAAATAGCGAGAATAAAGAGTGCCATTCTCAAATATCTTACGAATGAGTTAATGTTGTGGCTATTACTACTAATAAGGGTGGCTATACCTTCGAGTCAAATTGAAATGATATAATTAAAAACTATACTTCATTTTTCTGCATTATTAAGCGGCCTTCTCATAAGAAGATAATGTTTTATATCCAAGTATGAAATAATTAACTCTAATTTTTTATAGTGTGAAGTTATCCACTTCTGATTCATACTAAGTAGAAGAAAAAAGAAACAGTTAGGCTAGCATTTTAACTTTCTAACTTTGAAATACCTAAAAATTTCAAATTTGTAAATCTAGTTTTGATTATAAAATTTACAGTTTGCTTTAATTAATGCACAATAAAATATGTGACAAAAAAGAATTTAGCAAAGCATAACTTCTAAAATTTCCTAATCATTGAATGGAGTTTTTATTGACATTAGCTATATCCAAAATTTCTCCTTTTTCTACACAGTGAGGAGCATTAATGGTACTCCAGATGATTACTTGTAAAAAGCTCTGACTTTTCTGTTTGCAAGCATGGAACTCTCAGAATTGGAGTAGCTTCAGATTAGCTTTATTACTAAAAAACTTGGTTTCTCAATGTAATTAGTGGAATAGCCAAATCCCTAGGACAACTTTTACTAATTGCTCAAGGATATCAGGGCTAGTTAAGGTTGGAAGCGAAACCCCTTAAAGAGCCTCATCTACGAAAGTGAAGTCTGTGCTTAGTGATTTAAAACATATTCATATTCTTCATAATATTTTTTATTTCAACTGCAATAAATTATAATTTACCTGACTCTTTAAATAAATCTAAAATCTCACATGAAAATATTTAATGAACTTAAATCTAAATCATTAACATTATGGAATATTCTTAAAGTGACTGGTTATTGATTAGATTTTAAAAATTAGAAATAACAATCAGATCAGATATTTTATTTAAAAATAATGTAACCGCTGTTCTATAGAGTAAGAAATTAAAGTAAATTATTGCAATTCGTATTGTTCACACAAATTCAATTTACAATATAGATTAATAAGGTTTTTCAAGAGTATATAAACTTAGCTCCAAAAGAAAAGTAGTATAAAAAGAGACATAATCTTAGTAGATTACTTTTATCAATTTTAGAATGCAAATTTAAAAGTAACTTTGAGTCTGCATCTCACTTCAACTTGCATTTTTTTAAAATCTAATTTCAATTAAATTCACAATAAAATTGGAAGAGTTTGAGACTAACTCAATTAAATAGATGTATATTTAATTAAAGAACATATCATTAAAAAAAATTTCAAAAATTGTATAATCATTTCATAATTTCAATAAAAAATATTTCTTAAATATCTCTCTTCTTATTTCCTCTTATAGAAAGTGGATTCTCATTTTTTATTTGAATATTTCTTCTTTAAAAAAATTGAATAAAGTTTTCTCATTGTTGTAAAGTAATGATAAATTTAATCAGTAATTAGCATCTTTGTTGCTTCATTTTTTAATTATATTAGAGTAGCTGAGTAATTAGAGTTTGCTAATTTTTCAAATCACTATTTCCTGAATCAACCCATAATCCCATTCAAGAAAAAGAGAGTTATGCCAGAAACCTTAGATTATATCTACGAGTGGGTTGGTCTAAATGAGAGACTGCTGAAAAAGTACGGTGATGAATTGCCAGACATCCCACCTTAATCTCTAGTGCTAGTGGAATAAGATATCCTTGTTTTTGATGGTACGAAATATTTTACTATCAAATATTAAATTTAAGATAATATTTCATGCTACAGTATAGTAGGATTTTTAATTAAAATCGATGATGGGTTAAAATAATAAATGGAGAGTTACAAAATAGTGACTGTTGAAATCGCAGATTCACCCCCTGATCTGCAGCTTGTTCGATAGAGAATTAAACATTAAAATTAGTTTCTTCATTAATCATCTTCGTAGCACCTCTCAGCAGCGAGATATGATTTACGACACTCTTCTTCATCATCTTCATCATTTCAATTCAAACTTGTGTCAAAAAGAAAAAAAGCACTTATAACTCTTGACTGAGCACTCCTACGCAAAAGTGACTAGGATGAAAAGTTCTTAGAATTTAATGCTGAATCAACTGGTCTAATAATTATTCAAATTAAGCACACTTCAACTGTCACTTATTTATTCTATTTTAATTTAATATCTAATTTAATTTTCTTTTTTTATTAAATTCTCAGCTATATTTAAACTTAATTTATTTTTTAAAAAGATAAAATAAAATGATTTATACACTCAAATGAAAAAGAATAATTATGTGAAAATCTGCAAAATTTCCTCTTTCTTGCTCTAATTTTAATGAACAGCATTGAGGATAATTTATTTATTTAATTTATATAAAAACTACACTGCATTTTTATGATTAATTTAATTTCCTAAATGAATTATAGATTAATGATAAAGATTGGGGCATTTCGGATTAAATGGAAGAGTCTTAAATAAAGATGCTCAGAGTCTGATAGTCAATTAATGCAACTACCATATTGAGTTTATGCAGTATGCATTGAGCTAATGTACCAAATGGAGAAGCATAATACTCACAAATAATCATCCTTATCTATATACATAGCATTAAGGAGCGTATACCTACTTTTCTTGTGATAGAATATTATGAGATTCATTTAAATATAAAATTTAACTCCAATATTAAAATAATGAAAGAGGTGGTAGTTAAATTACTTATACAATAATTATTCATCATGCGATAATACAATTAGCTTTATGAAGTTTTTATCTTTTCAAATTTTTTTGAATCATGTTTTTCAGATATAAAAAGCAAAATAAGTTTAAAAGTAAAAATAAGTAGAATTAGTTTACCCATTTAATTTCTCCACTGAGGAATAATTAAATTTTAAATTAATGAATATGAGATTTACTTTAAATATGATAAATCTGCCATTTATTTATAAACTTTATATTTGTTAGATCAAATCAAAAAGAAAATAGTTGCATCTATTAAAGTAAAATTTACTCTTCCAGATGATTTAATATACAAAAATACTGCTATGCTTAAAATTTCTATTCTTTGAACTCTAATTTAAAAAAAGAATCTTGCTAATTTAATTTGGCTTTTAAAATTACGACAAGTGTTTATTAATTGCATATTATCGAAGGACCGTTTTATGTGGAACTTCCTATCTGATATTTTTAAGCTGGAGTATTTAAAGAGATTAGAAATTTCCTTTGAAGATTATCATTACATTTTCATTTCTTGAAATACCCATTGGACAACAATTGCTCCCTTAAAATCCAAAAATTAGTGATAAGACTTGACTCACTAATTAGTCTATAGCATTTCTTGACTCTTAAATACCCCTCCACCTTTAAGAAAGTTGTCTTTAAAGTTAAAAATCTCTGTATTTTCAATCAAGATCGCTTAGTTCACAGGCAGTATTCGAACTTGTCAATTTTAGAAAAGGCCAATCTTGCAATGAGATTGCTTGAAACTATTTATGGGGTAAAAGAAAATGCTTTAAAGTTTCAGCATCTCCTAAGAGTGGCCATTTTTAGGAATTTAAGTTCACATTTAAATATACTCTCCCTCAAAGAAATATCATAATTGTGATTGTGAAATGCATCAGCCATGATCTCTTAGGAAACCTCAGAATTAACTTCGCCTACATATGATCAAATTGTAAATTAAATCTTAATTTTTTCTTTTTAAATTGTGTCTATCTCATTTTCATTAATTGGGGGGAATAGATATTTAAAATTTTTATAAATTAAATTACAATTGGTTGATTTAGATTAATTTCTGCTCATAAAACATCTGTTCCTTCTACTTAATTCTAGCAGAATTTATCTAAGAAAGAAATCTTAAATTATAATATTGGATATCGACAGATTTTTAAATTGAAATCGGTTTCTTAATAGAGGGTTAGTGCATTAATAATCTGAAATTTTTTTTAAAAAAATATTTATATTTCTGCTTTAAAATTTTAAATTGCAATAGAATTCAAAGATAGATATTTAATAGAAATAGATGTTTAAGAGAAAATATTAAATTGTTGTAATGTGAGTGAGTCTAACCAATATATATTAATTTGAAGAGAGATTACTTTATTCTATAAAAATTTCATATAAATAAAGTAATTTGGCAAATTTAATTCTTTAAACCTAAAATATTTTATACAAATTATAAAATATAAAAGATATTAGAATTTATTAAGATAAAATTTCCACTTATTTTATTTCTGAATTTAAGAAAATTAATGTTCTTTTATGGATTGGAATTTTAGACCCTTTGAGAAGGACTTAATGAAATATCTTTTACTCATCGTATTTTTAAAAAAGCCTTGAATTAAAAATTACAAAATATAATCCTATTGGAAAAAGTTAAAAATATTTTCCTAATTAAATTCACCTGATTTTGTTCGTAGAAATAATTTATTTTTAAAAATTCTTGAAATCTCACATAAATTTTTATTAAAATTTTTTTTAATTTTAGATTTATATTTGATGATATTGAACAGGAAGAGTTAGAACTGGTCTCGCACCTGGAGAAAGAGATTTAATTTAAGCGATAAAAGAATAATAACTTGACTATGTAATAACTCTATTAACAGTTTTAAATTATTGAATTATAATTATTAATTCCTAAATGTTATAGTTTTTCGAAATCATTTTTTTTAAATTGACTTAATTATCTTTTTGTCTGTATGAATTTTTAGAATTATTTTATCTACAACATATTTTATTTTGAGGAATATAAAACATTTAGCAAATAAAATTTATTTAAAATTTATTAAATTTTTATGAATAAATTTAATTTTATAAAAATTTAAAGTTTTTTAAAAATTTTTTAAAAATTTTTAAAAAAAAAGAAATAATTATTTTAAAATGGAGCATTACGCAATTATTCTAGCAGACTGAATTTTAAATATTGCAATTGTAATACAATCTCTAAAAATTTTTCTTCTATTTTTAAAATTTTTTGTAAAAAATTAATTTTTAGGCAAGAAATGAACAGTGGCATTCAAATTTTTAAATATAGTTTGGTCAAAGTTTAGAATGAGATAATTTCAAAATGAGATACTCATGTATTATGAGTAACCAATAAATTAAAAGCTTTACGAATACATATGACAAATTTTTAGATAAACCTTAAATTAAAGAGTTTTTTAAATTTTAATTTCCATTTATTTTTAATTTATTTTTTTAAAATAAAAAAAAAATTAAATTTTGGTTCCTTTTGCCCTCATTTTTGAGTAACCGCAGCTTGCAATTCAGGTCTAGCTCTAATTGCTTCATCAAGCTTCTTGCTGTGAGGGAATGAATTGGCAAAGTCAATCTTTTGAGCAATGGCCTCAAAAACTGAGCCAGAGAGGTAATCTATTCTTGAAAGTGAGGGGTAGAAATGAATGTCAAGCTGAGTTTAATTGTAATAAATTATTCTTATTTATAGAGAGGGGTTTTCAGTTCCAAATGCAAATCAATTTGCACCTTGGTGTTTAGCGAGGAAGTTTTCAATGTTTTGGAGTTTCTCCTTGAGCAAGGCTACATCTGAATCTTCAAAGTTGAGTCTCTTCATGTATAGGGGGTTCTAAGCAGGGTTTAACTGATCTACAAGCGCAACTGCAAGTCTCAAGTGAGCTCTCTGGACTGGATCTTCAGGCAGGATTGAATATCCCTGACCCTGGAATGCCTCCTCAGCGAAATCCATAAGAACCTTAGACTATTATGATATTAAACTTAGATCGAAAGAATTATAATACAGATGACTCGTGAAGGATAGTACCATCAGTAAGCTCAAGTACTGGGACGAAGCCGCCATTGATTGCAACGGGCCAGGGAGTTTTTGTGGTCAAATCCATCTGGCAGCTTTGGTAACTACACCTCTGGCTGCAAGTGCCAATCTCGCCTTCTCCACGAAGGGACACCAGTGGTGACCATACAATCTAGGGTGAATTAATTTAAACATAGACATTTATTGCATGGTGTTTGGCGTTGGTCTGTGGCTTTGGTTGATCCCCATTTGTGACGAAGATTTCATCTAGGCTTTGAGTGTTTTCCATTCTTCTCGATATCTTAGCTTTGATTAACTAGTTTTCTGTAGTTTATAACCAAGCGCCTATTTATATCTCTACTCTATTTCATGAAGTTCGACAGTTACTCCAGACATTTGACCAAAAGAATAAATCTTAGATAGCACTCAAAAATATGCTAAAATAAAACATATCTTTCGTAAAGATTAAAATAAACATAAAAATTGATTATGCTAGATGAAAAAACTTTAAAAGAGTAGGGATAACTTATTTTTACATTAATATATTTTATTACTGAGTGCTAATTTTCTTTCATAACTTAAATCTTATAATTAAATAAAATATAAGCCTTCAAATTTTTGTTATTTCGATATAAAATTGAGGAGATATAAATGAGAATTGAAAATATTTGTTTGTACATTCTTTTAATGAGATAAATGGTTTAATTAAAATAAAATTCAGAGATAATTAAATGAGTTACAAAGAATAACAATAGCATTCCTTTTTAAAAAGAGTTATTTTAAAATATTTAAACTATTGTCTAATATTCAATATAAATATTATCAAAGAATCTATTAAAAAATGATTAGACATCAATAGAATCTCTTTAAAATATAAAATAAAATTTATACTAAAATATTTTACTCGCTTAAAGAAGTTGAAATGTAAAAAGATGTTCATTTTTACTTAAAATAAAATAAATATTGCATATAATTTTTTATATTTAAACTACTTTTGTTTAGCATTCAAGAGGAAAATATCGAGATAAAATTTAATTATCAAATACAATATATCATGTTTTTTTAAAACCCAACGGGTTTGAGTCTTTTTCCCCAAGTCTTCTAGTGTCAATTCCCAAATCTTTGAATTGAATGAGGCTTTCTTTTTAAGCCCCCTTTCCTATTGCTTAAATTAATATTATGGGGTAATGCTGTTTAAAATTTTTAATTTTTTGAGGAGAGTTAAAATTGGTTTTGGGGAACCCAAATTTCTTTACTTTGAGGCCCATAGAGAATTTTAAAGGTTTAAGAATTTTTTTGGAATTTTTTAAAGGGAATTTTTGGGGGAGAATTGGGGGATTAGCCCCCTTTAACTTAATAAAAATTTGCTAAAAAAGCCCTCTGGGGGAAAATAATAAAATAAAGGGGAAGAAGGTTGAGGGGCATTAAAAAATACCATAAAAGAAAAGGGCTAAATTGCCCAAAACAATTTTAAAGGTTCCTTAAAAACTATAGTCAACTTTTCTTAAAATGAATTTTTAAAAAACCAAAAAAATCCTGCCAGTTTTAAGCCTTTCCTTATTTTTTTCGAGACCTTGTACCCTTTTTACTTGAGATAGGTGTTAACCTTGAAATCTTTAAAAACACTCTCATTCATGCTCTAAAGAAATCTTTTGCAATCCATTTATTGATTGAAAAATGGGTCTTTCAGTCTCTTTCTTGCTTCTAAGGTTCCTCAAAGAAGAGGCCTCCTGACTATTCAATGTGCTCTAAGATCATATTGAGCTCCCATCGAATTGTAAATGGGAAATCTAGCTCATCAAGAGCTTGACTGAAACTTTTTGCTGCCTCGCGCGAAGAGCCCTCTTTAAGAATTTGGGAATGGTGGCTTCTCAAATTTTTATGAATGATGGAACTCAGGCACAAGAGAATAGCATAGCTGATCCAACAAGCAAGGCTGCTTGACTCTAGAATCTTCTGCTGCAATCAAAGGCAGCGTAGCAATCTGTGTCAGCTAGCATGGGATTACTTTTTCTGTAGCGATAGCGTCCATGCTAGGAGTGACTAATGGATGAGTGTCGAGCTTAAGCTATTTAATTACAAGAGGGCTGTATCCAGATCGCAAGAGATCCTCCTTGCTATGGCTGGGCCAAAGGGGGCGCCTTTGGGGACGAGAAGTTGGGAACTCCTGCTATTCATAATTGCAGAGCTTGCATAATATCTGCCTCTGATTTTTAATTGTTGGTAGAAGCCCAAAGCGCGTTCATGGACAACGGCATGCCTCTTAAGTTCCTTGGACTTGTATACTGTATGGCAATGCGCACACCTGAGCAGAAGCCTGGGTCGTTGGGCCTTTTCGCTTTCCTAACCTTTCCTTCGCGATAGCCATTCCTTCAATCAATCGTCATAGCCCCGCTGTCCTCGCTTTCTTTGCAATGATGTTGGATTTCCTTGCCAAGCTTTTGGTAGTAAATTTCCGCAGAGGACTCGCCAGCCCAGTGCACTTGGGGAAAAATTAAGCCTTGGAAAATGGCTTAATTAAAAAATTAAAAATAGTAAATTTTTTCAAAAAATTTCAATAATAAAAAGCACTTAAACTTTAGTTTTTTCCCAAAAAGTGGCCAAAAAACATCAAACGAACCGCCCCCAAATGACTTTTAGCCCCCTTTTGCCCTGAAAAGAACTTGGTTCCCTCCTATCTTCCATGTTTAAAAACCCATCCAAAGCCATACTCTAAATTGGGATATCCAAAAACCTTTAATTTTTTCCAGTGGAAAAAAACAAAAAACCATCCCAAATTTTTTCTTTGTTTTCAAGCCATCAAAGACTTGGCTTGCAGCAAAAACCCAAAACAACCTCCCCCATTGCGACCCTTAGATTTGCCATTTGCAATGAAAGCTCCGGGACACAAGTTTTTTCCCTCCTAATTTAGTTCCCCAAAGCTTATTTTTTAAAAAGAAGATCAAAATTTATTAAGTCCCCCAAGCTTTTAAATTTGGTTATTAACCCTTTTAAAATTAAGATTTAAACTTATTTTAAAAAGGGGGAAACCGGAGCAATAGGACTTGCCCTCTAGCCCCATGATGAATTTTAACCAGAAAAGTTTAAACACGAGCATAAACCAAAACTCATATCGTAAGCAGCAAGCAGCTGGAATCGAAGTTCAGCTCCCGACCTCTACTCCTTCTCAAGTTCTAAGGTAAGTAATGAAATATTTCTTAATCTGTTATAGCTGGCTATCACCTGCCCTTTGAAGAGGACAAGCCTCCGCTTCCTGAGGGATGTCCTTTCAGGGGGAAGTTTTTGATGAGGAACAGCCCCTGAAACCCCAGCTCTCTGTGGAAGCATTTTCGAAATTTGGGGCGAGGGGAAAAGGAGCTTCGAGCTATCTCAATTTCTATGAGGACATGGGCGAGCTGCCTGAACGCAGCTACATGCTTTCCCTACTGGCACTCTTAGAGGGGACTTCCTATAGAAGCTCGTCCACACACAGCAATAGCTCAGAATGTCAGGTAGACTAGAAGAAGAGAAGCTTGACACTATCGAGGTAAGCCCTGAGATGCTTCGAAGTTTTGAGAATCAACCCTACTATTCGAGTAAGAGTTCGGGGTTCCTAAGTTTATGTTTTAGAAAAGAAGGGCAGAGCTCTGGCATTGTTGAAGGTAACTTCTACTGGAAAGCGTCAATAGAAGAAGCGCAAGAGATTTGAGATCAGCTGTGCTTATGAGGGAGCAGGGGAAGACAGCCTGATGGCAGGGAACGAAATCGGTGGCCTAATGCCCCTTGACGTAGACAAGGGATTGCTTAGGTTCCCTCCCGCTAAGAGGATGCTGGCTTGACGTTTAAATTAGAGTACTTAAGCTTAAGTTACTTTAAAATTAATCCTTTTCACTCCAACTCTATGACTCTCTCTTCCATTCTCCTGAGGCCACGTGCTATGGTACGTTGGCAGTCCAGTTGCTCAATCGAACGAATAGCGCCAGATATGATGTCTATGTACTCAGCCTGGCTCACTTTAAAGTCCTCTCGCGCTAGTGTTCGCTTGTTGTGGCCTTTCACTCTAGAAAATACTTCCTCGATAGGGTTGAAACATGGGAGTTTAAAGGGGCGTTGAAGAAAAAGCCAAAGCCTGAGTCAGACCCAAACCTGGGGACCGAGCGAGAGTGATGAGCTCTGAGGTTTCTAAGAACACCTATATCTTTTCCCTTGGATGACGCAACCAAAATAGCTTCAGCCCCTTTCAAAAATCTAATGGTGATCGACATTTCGCGTAGAGCGAAACCCTCTAAGCCTGCGTGTGAGCTTATCATAACGAGAGCTGCCATGGTGTTGAGCTTGATCCCCTTCTTGAGAAGCACTTATAGTGCGAGATCGAATTTAATTGTGGAAGTGGATAAATTTAATGAAAGCTTTAAAATTATAAGCTAACTCATTTAGAATGTAGGGCAGTTGCACATCTCTCAATAATTTTGTAAAGTGAAGCTTCCTACCTCGTTTGTACAAGTTCAATCTCCTCAAAGCAGTTATGTAGCTTACGTTGAACTATCATGTCGACTGTGACACCTCTGTGAATTTGAGCCCTGGATGATAATTGCGGTGTAGAGTTCCATAACTGAGGTAGGAGGACGAGAAGTGCTACTATTGTGAAGTCAAATGTCTTCCTCTCAACTTTAAAGGCTTTATCTGGCTATGACCTTGGTCTTTTATTCAGGGAGCCACTCTCGATGAAAGTATCATGGTGATGTCTGGAATGAAGTAACGTTGCTATGGCGAGGCAAGTAGAGAGCACTAGGGTTGATCAAAATGTTTTTCAGCTTATTCCAGGTTGTCAATTTTCCGAGACCTAAAACCCTTATAATGAGTTTGAATTAAGTTATTTATGAAAGATTAACCCCTCATAACAATAAGAAAACTTAGTTTTGGGAAGGTTTTTGGCCCCAAAACCTGAGCTTGCATTGGGAGGGCTTTAATAGGGCAAGGAAGAAAGATGTAAGCCTTTTCCTTCTGCTCGCAGCATCCTTTTGTACACGCAAGCTTGTGTCCTCAGTATTTCCTCCTACTTACGCTGGCTCAAGCTGTAGTCACTTCCCTTGTAACCTTGAACTTTATACCATGCGCGCGATAGATGTTTCTCAGTGAGCCCTTGCTGAGTGTGATTTCAGGGTGCTTGCGATGGAACATTAGACAACGCTACGCGAGGGAGAGATGCTTCTGCTCTGCCAGAGTGTTGTCATTGAGAAGGTAGCACAAGTGCTCGAAGGTCAATGGTGACTTAGACCTGGGTCCTAGGCATAGCTCCATGGTGAGTGCTAGAGCTCCCCTGCAAACTCTCTCTCTAGTTAAAAAACACTCAGACTCAAGTAGCAGCTCTGATCTCTGACTAGGAGCAATATACAAGGGCTCTCAGATGTAGGCTGCAAAGTTCTGAACCTGAGTAGGACTATGAGCTCAAACAGCTATGGTGTCACTACCTGCTTCCTCATCGCAAATATAATTTAGATATGGGCTATAAATTATTCTTTCTTTACCTTTTATCCTGATTTAATCCTTCTTGATTTACAAATTAATCTTTTTTAAAGCTGCAAAATAAAATTTAAACTATAATTTAAATAATTTAGTTAAATAATCTTAATAATGTCATAGAAGTCTTTTCCTGTTTCTTTGTCAACGACTATTGAGATCTTCTTTTACTTTACTCTGCATCACAATTTCAAAGTTATTTTTCTAAGATTTGCAAGCAACTTAGAGAAAAGTTGCAATGCCTCAAATAATTTACATTTAATGATTCTCTTAAAAAATACCCCTTTTTAAAAAAAACAAACAGTTTTTCTGTTTCATATTTATTTCTGAAAAAGATAAACTATTTTGGCAATTAAAATGGTAAAAGAGAATACATATAAAAAGTTACCTTTAATATTTATAATAAAACTTTATATTTCTTGAAATTACATTTTTATTGAAGTAGTAACTTAAATATGTAGTCTATTTAATTTGTGTATAATTTACAAAACACCATGGTAATTTATCTTATAAGACCCTGTACTTGTGCTTTAACTGTGAAGATCCTGTAAATATTGGGCTTTTGGATTTCAACTACTTGCAAAACCTCTCCTTCAACTATGTGGTGAGGGAGTTTGATGGGAGAGCTGACTCTTATGTGGGCAAGATGCTATATTTCACAATTGCAGGCCTAGGGCCAAACAAAATGCAAGATATTAACTTAAAATTTATCATTATAGCAAGCATTAAAGAAGAATATTAATGTTGTAGAATAAATACTTGACCTATTCACTCTTAATTCCCTTCTCTCTTTCTAAAATAATTTATTCTTAATTCTTGATAAGCGAAGATTTATATAATCTAAAACTATATTTAAACTTAGATACATACCCTTTTCTTAAGAGTAAGTCTTATTTTGCGGATTATTTTATATAGGAATAATTCCTTATATACATTAAAAGATAAAAAAAAATGGTATGCACATTTATTTGTTAAGGATCTTTTAAAATTGAAACTAATAGTTTTAAAATATTAGTTCTCATAAATATCATAGAGCATCATAGTAGAAATAAAATTAAAATTATTACTACGACGACTTCCAATCTTAAACTATAAAATAATATTTGCAAAAACATATAGTTAGAGTGCTTGTTATGAAATATTTTAAGAGACTTCAAGTGTGCTTACTAAATTAGAGAAGGAGTATGAGAAGATTTAATATCCTAGATGTATTATACGTTCAGCCCAGATTTTTCACTAACTTGTCTATATAGCCGAGCTTTTATTAATAGAGAAACCACTTATTTTTGTGTTTTAACCTTTAAGAGTTTGGCTCGAATTAAAGATTTAGTGAAGTAGAAGCAATCCTATACTTTAAATAATGAATATGTCTCCTAATATCTATAAAGGGTTTCCAATTCAAGGTCAGATTAGTTTGTCCATAAGGAGTAGAATTTTTGAAAAATCGGTACTGAACGTATAATATTATTTTCGAATCTAATTTTTGTTAAAAAAAAAGGAATCATAAGAGTTAGTAAATTTCATATTTAAATTTTTCTTTTTAAAAAATGATAAAAATTTTTCAGCTTATTTACTCTTGATAATTCAAATTTTATACACAAATTTGATATACAAAACATCTCTTAATTTAAATTTATAAATAAATTCAGAACGCAGTTATGTCTTTTTATTCATGAATTAACTTATCATCTGTTTATGTCCTTGCATATAGTAATAAAAATTCGTAGTTGAAGTAAAAAAAGAAATTAACCGAGCTTGAAAACTTTTTTGTGCTCATGAAGGATATTTGCGGGAGTGAGAATTGGCAGAGATGGCCTTTGAAAAATTTAATTTTAGAAGGAGAAGATTTTACTAAGTAATACATTAAATTAAGTTCAATTTATACATAAATAATTAAATATCTTTATCAAATCTTTTTAGAGTTGTTTAAAAATCAGGGAAAAAATCTTGGTTATAAATATAATGTCTGGTAATCTGATAGGATATATCTAAATCCATTTTTTCTTTCATATTAAAATAATAGGATATTGACTTTTTGCAAACTTATAAAAGCAGAAATTAACGAATTTATTTCAAGGGTTTAATATAAATTTTGTATTAATTCTAAGTAACTAATATTTTAATGATTAGTATTTGGTATTTAAAATTAAATTCCTAAATTTGTTTAAAGGAATAAATGAATAAATCTACTTAATTTTGCTATTCACATTGCGTATAATAGTGGGTTTATTGTTATTATATATATATATATATTTGCTAAGTTTAATGACTTACAGTATTTCAATAACCACTATTTCATCTCAACAAAGAAACTAAATGAGGAGTTATCATTTACTCCAGCCTACTTCAGCAATGTTCAAAAGTGGGTTGATCTTAACTCAAGGCTTTTGTAAAAGTATGGCGACAATTTGCCACAATTTAATAATCAATCTTTGGTGCTAGTCAGATAGAATTACGACTCACTTAATCGTTATAATGGCTATTATTCCTTAAAAAAAGTAAAGTTTATTCCTTTAAAAACACAAATTAAAAATATATTCTAAAAATGTCCTTTAGAAATTAATTTTAAAGAGAAGAATTCAATAGAAGTTGCATTTTTTGTTCTCTGGATACAAATCAATGAATTAATAAATGAATTGAGCATTAAAAGATATCCAATTTCTTAATTTTATCTTAAAGAAAATATAGCAAGAAATTTGAACACATCGCACAATTGCTAAAATTAAATAATTTTAACTTAAACTATGTAGTTCCCTTCTCAAAGTATAATGCACAAACAAATTAATGAAAGTATTTAAGCCAATAATTATATTTTCTATTTAGATTTACATTTAGATATAAAAGAACTGCCCTTATTCTATGTTTTGGATTGTGCTTAAAAGATACTCGGCACCTTTTTATTATATTAAGTGTCAAGTAAATGCATCTTTATCTTTGTTGTTGATCTTTATTTTTATAAAAAATGAATGCTTTAAAAAATATCAACCAAACTAATTTATGAAACTTGGCTTATTAGGCAACTCTTTAAAGTTTTGAAAAAAGAAGATATAATGATCGTATGTTATTTTTTGTATAAAACTTATCTCTATTCCTGATAGGAAGTTACTCTTTTAGTAAAAGCAATAAAAATGAATTCAAAGTATTTTAGAAAGAGAGAATGAGAGCTAAATAAAACCTATTTTATTTTTATAGTTCAGCATATTTGAAAAAACATTGATGATGATTTGATTTAAATTATTTGTATCTTATTGATTATTAGTAAACTAGGAATACTTCGGAATGGATGGTGTTGAGCATGAGACAGCTTAAAGCTTAATATAGGTAAGAATTTAATGGGTGAATGAAATTAATTTATTAATTTTATTAAAATGGATTAAATCAGCTGCAGTTAAAGTGTGTCAAATTTTAATAAATATTACACTATTCGATTCATCATCAAATTTTAAGTACTTGAGTTAGTTATTGAAAGTTTTAAAGATTGCGAGCATCATAACTATCTGCTGATGGGTGCTGAGACGATAATGAAAGAAGAAACTCAAGTTATTTTTTGATTCTCTTTCGAACAAGCTGCAAATTAGGGGGTGAATATGTGATTTCAATTGACACGAAGTTGCAACTCTCTATTTATTATTTTAATCAATCTCCGATTTTAATTTAATTTTCTACTTTAATAGTTGAAAGCCTTATAAATGGGGATAAATATTTTTTAGACTATTTACTCAAGAAGTGCTCATAATGGAGAACTATTTATATAGCTGACAATGTCTACTAGGATTACTACAAAATTGATATTTACTTTAAAATTAAAAAAAAATAAATAAATAAATAATATGGGATAGATACTAAAGGTATATTTAAAAATAGATTTAAACCAAAACATTTAACTTTTTTTTCCTATAAATATCATTAAATTTGGAAAAAAAATCATACTTTCTATAGAAAATTGATTCAAATTTAAATTAAAATATAGTATAATAACCAATCTTAAAATAAAGAGAAAATTTAATCCTACTATAAAAACATAAAATTTAAAATTGTTGGAATCCTAAAAAAGATTATATAACTATTCATAGAACCCATTTAATCGAATTTTAAAAAGTCTAAATTTTCTTGTCATTGATAGTAAAGGCATTTAATTGAAATATTAAAAATGACTGATCTGATTTGACCTAAAATTTGTGTTCCATTTTTAAAATACTTCCTTATGAGTTGTTTTGATTAACTTTACAGTCTTGATCATCTGAAGAGATTATTTGTTTCTTTTGAAGAGTTGGAGTTTCTTAAGAATTTTTTCACTTACCCCGTGGAGAACATGTGCAACTCCAAAATCAAGAAACTTATTATCAAATTGGACTTCAAAATCACTATCCTCACAATCCTCAAGTTGAACTACGCCCCTCATTTTGAGAAAATAGTCTTCGTAGTTTCAAACTTACTCACCTCTAAAGAAGAATATTGTGTATCTTCTAAAAAATATATGAATGCCAACTATTTCGATCAAATTATCTTGGCTTTGGAAATACTTAGAAAGAAACACTAATTCAATTACAGTATCTCAAGTGAGAATAAAATGTTAGAAGGCGGCTGCAAGATAAAGATAAACTTTGAGCTCCCAGATAGAATTGTGGTTGTCAAGTGCTTCTAATTGTTTGGACAAAAATATAACATCATTCCTAATATCAAATTATTTTGACATTAATCAATTTAATAACCGAGCATAAAGAGAAATTTAAAACTTAAAGCAGCTCAAAATTTGAGTTTACATTTGTTTACATTAAATCAAATATATTTTTAAAATTTAAAATCCCTTGACTATAATAATAGTTTGGGGATTATTTAATATCGATGATAGAATAAATACAAAATGTAGGATTTTAATAAGGTTTCTCTATTTGAGTTTTGCAGCAGTAAATGACTCTATGTGCTTATTGATTTAAATGAGTTTTTCTCAACAGAGGATGATGACACAACTATTAACGAGGTATTTTGCTCTTGGAATTTTTTATTTATTTTTTTTCATAAAAAAGGCCCTATCTCATGGCAAATTTTTGAATCCTAGCATAGTCTAATGAAATTAGATATAGTGTGAAGCATAGGTGGAGTCAGATACACTTTCTTAATAAATAATTTTTCTTTAAGGATGGTGGTGTCTTTGAAATTTTATTGAATAAAAGGATGACGGTTGAGCCAAACCCAATTATAAGATTTCTGGAAGTTGTGTATAATAAAAGAATGGGGATATCACAAATTGCTTACGAATGATCTCTTATTTTAAAGATAATCTGAAAAAATTTAAAATTAAACAAAACGCAAATACTGAAGACTCTTTTATTCTTGGACAAAATCTTTAATTTCGTCTGTACTATCGCATTATTCTGACAGATTCTTTTACTGAAGTTGTAAGGATTGTGCAATGAATATGTTCTCGAGCATTTGTATAAAGATTTACACTCACTAAATTAAGATTAAAATTCAAGAAATTACGTTATTCTAAAAATAGATTTGATTTATGCAAAATTTTGATAGATATTTGACCAAACACATATTAGAAGATTAAGAGGAGGTTAATTAGAAAAAATTTTATTTGGTCAAAACTTGAAAGACTTTAAGCAAGGAAAAACTCTCATTTTCAGAGTTTTAATAGACCAAATCAATTATTCATATGTATAAATACATTCTTTTAATGCTATTCAGTCGAATTTCACTGGCAAGGAGAGAGAAGCTCTTTGCCCCTCTGGTAGAGATAGGATCTCAGCTACCAAGTGACGCTAGGGTGTCTTTTGAGCTACAGCCTTCACAAATTCAGGGCGAGCTCTCACAGCTTGGACAAGCTTGTTTGATCTAGGATAAGTGCTGGCGAAGTCAAGATCCTTTGTAAGCTCTTCGAATCCTGTTCCTGGTATCATTTCAGTTCTGGAAAGTAAAGGATAGAAGTTTAAATTAAAAATTGAAAAAATTTATAATGAAGTGAATGTCCAGCTGAGTTGGATTCTCTGTTCCGAAGGCAAACCCACTCTCACTTTGGTGCAAAAATTTTACTGACTCCCTAAAACTAAATTTTAATCTTATGCTTTTCAGATAGTCTTCAATCTAAAAAGTGAAACTAAAGTTAAATTGAATGCTATAGAACAGTAAATGGCTTGCAATTTATCCTTCACGTTCTTGAGGTCTTCATCATTGAAGCTTCTCTTCTTCATGTAGAGGGGATAGTAAGCTCCAGCTAGATTGTCAATCAATGGAATGGCCAAACGAAGCTAAGCTCTTTGAATTGGATCCGCAGGAAGGGTGGAGTAGCCTTGAGCTGGGTATGCTTCTTCAGCAAACTCCATAAGAATTTTTGAGTCATTTAAAAATTGCCAATGAGCAATTAATTAATCATGGAGAAAAGTGCCGTCTGGAAGTTCTAAAAATGGAAGGACCCCACCATTGACGGCAAGGTGCCAAGGAGTCTTATTTCTCATATCAACCTCACAGCTTTAATAGACCACACCTCTTGCAGCAAATGCAAGTCTTGCTTTCTCTGCGAAGGGGCATAAATGGTGACCGTAGAGACGTGGGTAAACTCAAAAAACATTTTTAATGATAATCTATAATAACAATGTTTGGGGTGTCTTATAATTAAGGCAATTTATTCTAAAATTAGTCAAATTAATTTTAATATCCTAACGACGAATATTTATTGCTACCTTATCAAGCAAGGTTTTGCATAAATTTTAATACTCATTTTTTAATAAATTTTGTTTGAATTACCTGGAACAAAAAATGATTATTTAAATTACTATATATAAATAATGGGATAATGTTTATAAAAAAGTTTCTATTACCATTAAAAAGTTTTAGTACTGTATTTTTTTGCCTTAAATAAGAAATTAAAAAAATGATTGATATCTCTAAATTTCAGAAATTGACATTTTTAACCATGATTTATTAAGTCCTCTTAATGATCACGCTAATTTAAAATTATTTTTAAGGATTTGAATGTGTTTACTTTTTTTCAGATTTCATTTAAAAATATCCAACCTGATTTAACACTATGAAAGATGAAAAATTTACTTAAAACACAATTAGTCTTTTTATTATTAAATAATTATGTCTACGAGAATTCACGCCCTCTTAATAATTTAGTTGGGATTTGTAGCAGGCTTGGGCTGATCTCCGCTTAGGATGTAAATTTCTGTAAGATCTGATGTGTTTTGTAGTTCAACCATTTTTTCTTTGATGACGAATTGTCTTTTGAAACTGTGGTAGTGAGTGAAATATCTTTTAATTTGATTTTAGAATAGTCTGGCTATATACTGATTTCCTCGAATATAGTATTTTGACTAAATTTTGAGCGTTTCATCAATTTTAATTCAATTATCGATGTTTTCGATGTGATCGCACTCGATTCAATTGCGTAGATAAACCCCATAATCATATACTTAGTGAATTTGAATTTTTATTAACAATCATTAAATACTATATAAACGCTTGACCAAAATTGCACCTAAAAAATAAGATAACGTATTATTTTACCAATCCAAAAAACGAGCCCTTTAGACCAACTTCTCATCAGTAAATAACACTAAAATTTTGAATTAAAATCTTAGCCATTTCATTTTAATCCTTCGATAAGAATCAATAGTTAGTCTTTGATTGATTAAAGAGTTGAATTTGAAATTCGAAAAAAATGATAATAAAGCAAGCCTTTTAGACATGGGTGGACAAATTAAGACAAGGCAGGGCTTAGCACCCAGGATAGCCAACTGGAGTAACCTAAGTAGTGTCATTTTGTACTCTAAGGGTATTTAATAGTGCAGTTTAGATTAGATTTAATCACTAGTTAATATAGAAAGGTGGGAGTGATTCGGATTTATAATTGCTAAAATTATTTGAATTAAACACTCATGATCATGCACCGACTGACAAAAAACCTTTTTCAATCACCAAAACTCAATGGCAGGCCTTAAAATTCTATCAAACTAACCGTTTTGATCCTTGAGACATTGCGCATTTTCTGGAATTAAAATGGCTGCGATTTAGGGAAACCTTCAGTAAAAGATGCGAAAATATATATTTTTGAAACCTCGCTAATTAAGTCAGGTGAGAATTTAATTAAGACACAGCAACTATTAAAGAAATCAAGAATTATTTACTAGTAATTTTAATTAAGTCAAGCAAGCGAGCTTAATTCCTCCAGACCTCCTCCTTAATCCTAACACTCATCTAATCTACATTCTCTGGTAAGACTCCCAAATAACGTATTAAATACTTTTAGAACGGAGAACTTGTTTATGAAGGAAGAGAGGCTGATTCTCTCTCCACATAAAAACTTCCTTAATCAAAATTCGATGTCTTAAGTAAGATTTTCAGCCATTCTAATCCATCAAAACTCTGCAAAAATCACATCATAAAATTTATTAAACTTGAAAATTAAATTTCAAAACCTTCATTATACCAAATCTAGCAAAGAGGGAGAATGAAGATATTCAGGCAAAAATTTTGTGTTAAGTATGCGGGAATCTTTCTAAAGATATTCTAGTTAGTTCATATTATTCTAATTATTTATTGTGAAGATTAACTGAAGCCATGCGAGAGTAACAATACCCCACCTTTTTATTAAACTAAGTCTAAGATTATATTAATCCTCTAAATAAGAAGTTCCCACAAGTTGCAAACAATATTTATTATAATTGCTCAGAGGTCTCATTATGAATGCTAAGATTTGCTGTTAGGTACTCATTCGGACTTTCGTTAGAGAGCTTAGTTCATTTTCTTGTTGTTAAATTTAATTAGCCATTAATTTTAAATTTGAATAAACATTCCTTTTGAAGGTTTAAATTGTAATATACTATAAATAGATTATTAGATATATTCTTTATTTTGATAGATATTTGACCAAAGACATTTGAGAAGATTAAAAGGAAGAGAGAATTAAAAAAGCGTTTATTTGGTCAAAACTTTAAAGAATTTACGTAATTCACTCCAAATTTCAGAGTTTAAACAGACATAAGTCTGTTCAGTAAAAATTAAACAAACTACGCATTTTAAATAAATTTATATTCAGTCGTATTTGACTGGGAGGGATAGAGAGGATCTTTGACCCTCTGGCAGAGTGAGAAGCTCTGCGATCGAATGATGCAAGGGAGTCCTTTTAGTGATAGCTTTTGCAAACTCAGGGCGAGCTCTGACTGCCTGGATGAGCTTGTTTGCTCTGGGATATGCATTTGCGAAGTCAACTTGTTTCGCAATATCATTTAATTCAGACCCACTGAGCGTCTCAAGTCTTGAAAGTAGGATTCTCAGTTCCATAAACAAAGCCACTCTCTTTCTGATGCTATGAAAATTTAAGACAAAACTATTAAAATTTAGCTTAATGCTGACCCAAAAAGTCCTCAATCTCTAATTAAAAAGATATGGTGCTATACTATCAAAGTAATATCGTAAATAGGTTGGAGTTTGGATTTGAGTTTTGCTATGTCTTCCTCGTTGAAACTTCTCTTCTTTGAGTAAATAGGAATGAATGCTCCAATGAAATTGTCTATAAGAGGAATGGCTAAACGAATCTGAGCTCTCTGTACAGGATCCGCAGGAAGGGTAGAGTAGCCTTATGTTGGGTAAGCTTCTTCGGCAAAATCTATAAGGATCTTAGAATCTTCCTTAATATATAAAATCTTGCTTAAAACTTAATAATCATGAAGGATAGTGCCATCTGGGAGCTCTAGGATTGGAATGAATCCACCATTGATAGCTATATGCCAAGGAGTCTTGTATCTCATATCAATCTCGCAGTTTTGATACACAACACCCCTTGCGGCTAAAGCAAGTCTCGCCTTCTCAACGAAGGGGCACAAATGGTGTCCGTAAAGGCGAGGGTAAACTTTTAACAACCAGATAATATTAATATATTTTTTAATATCTTAAATCTATAGTTGGGATTGGTGGCTTGTTTTGGCTGATCTCCACTGAGAATGTAGATGTCTGAAAGGTCTTAGGTATTTTGTTAGTCAACCATCTGTGTGGAGAATAGTCTTTAGAAACTGTCGAAGTTAGAAAATTATCTTTTAACTTGATTTTAGAATAGTCTTGCTTAAATAATCATTTTCTCCAAAGTAATTTTGACTAAATTTTTTTACTTCTTATCTCATCTGATTTGATCAATGAATGAATTATCAATTCAAAAAATGTTAGCCATAAATTTATTTTATCGAATGGATTTTATATTTTAAAAATAATTTTTAAATCCTTTCAAGTAAGATTGCTCCTTAAATTATTTAAGATAAGAAATTGATTGTTTGCTTTACATGAGAATGCTCCAGATTCATAAACTAAAACAAATTTTTGTTCCCTTGCTTCCATTATAATTTAAAGAAAAATTATTTGATTTAAATTTTATAATAATGAGCCCTCGTTCAGTAATAAATAAATTGACTATTACAAATAGAAAGCAGCAAGCCATTACAATTTCTTTTAGAGAATTTCTCTGGCTATCTATTCTTCTTATTTTATCTTCTAAAGGAAGCTGAGTTATCTCAAAGAGTAATTGGGGCAAAGATCAATTGCAAACTCTACCCGTCGTCAAACATGATAAGGTATTTAAATGTACTGGAGAAAGAATAAATTTAGTTAATAAATAACTGAAAATTACATTTTTTGTGCTTACAAAAGAATCTTTGGGTTCATTTTTATTTTATCACTAAGGCTTATTCTTTTAAACGGAGCTATTTAATTTTTAAAATTTCTTTTTTTCTCCAGTAAGCATGAAATGATCCCTCGTAATAATAAGAATTACAACCAATAAATTTTTAATTGCAAGAAGCATCGATTCAGGCCTTCCCAGATCAGATTACGATAATTTTAATATAGGATTTTTAAGAGTATAGGTTGACGAAACACTTATCTTGATAATTTTTTGTGAAATAAGGAAGTAATTAGTCTTTTGTTACTAAAATGCTGAAAAATTGATACCTCATCAAGATAAAAAATCTTAAATTATATCTGCTCATTTAATCTCTAATACAAATCAATAAGAGAAGTAACTATCTACATTTTTACTTAATTTCATGTTTTCATTAAAATAAAAATATTCTTAAATTTATTTAGTTAATGTTTAATTTAATTGTTAAATACTTACTATATTAAAATGCATTTTAATATGTTTTTAAAAACAGTCATTTATTTAGCATATTTACATTAGAATCATTCAATCTAATGATGAATATCCAAAGTTTTTTAAATAGTTAGATAAAGATAAAAATTGACTATATTTGACCAAGCGCAAGTTAAGAAGTCAATCATTATTGAGCAAATTGGATATGAGAGATGAACTCAGCAGTATTTTTGGCCAAACTTCAAAGATATTTATTTAAGTTAATTCGCATTTTATTTTATACAATTAAAGAATTTATAGGTTTATAAATGTTGCAATTTTTAAAAAAGGTGTTGGATTCATTCGAACTTAACTGGCAAGGAGAGAGAAGCTCTTTGTCCCTCTGGTAGAGAGAGGATCTCAGTGATCAAGTGATTCTAGGGAATCTTTTGACTTATAACTTTCGCAAACTCAGGGCGAGCTCTCACAGCTTGGACAAGCTTGTTTGCTCTTGGATATGTGTTGGCGAAGTCAAGGTCCTTAGTGGGCTCTTCGAATCCTGTTCCAGGAATCATTTCAATTCTGGAAAGCAGAGGAAAGAAGTTAAAATTAATAAAATGGTAGAATACATAAAGAAGTGAATATCCAGCTGAGTTGGGTTCTCTGTTCCGAAGGCAAAACCACTCTCCTTTTAATGCAAAATATATTACTGAGTCCCATAATTAAATTCAATATAGATGCTGAACTAAATAGTCTTCAATCTAATAAGAGAAATTGAAATTAAACTGAATTTTATAGAGCAGTAAATGGCTTGCAGCTTATCCTTCAGGTTCTTAAGGTCCTCTGCATTGAAACTTTTCTTCTTCAAATAGAGGGGATAGTAAGCTCCTGCAAGATTGTCAATCAGGGGAATAGCCAAGCGAATCTGAGCTCTTTAGACTGGGTCAGCAGGGAGGGTGGAGTAGCCTTGAGTTGGGTAGGCTTCTTCAGCAAAGTCCATAAGGATTTTTGACTCATTAAAAATTTATCAAATTATTCAGTAATACTCATGTAGAAAAGTGCCGTCTGGGAGTTCAAGAAATGGGAGGAACCCACCATTGACGGCAAGATGCCAAGGAGTTTTGTTTCTCAAATCAACTTCACAGCTTTGATAGACCACACCTCTTGCAGCAAATGCAAGTCTTGCTTTCTCAACGAAGGGGCATAAATGGTGACCGTAGAGGCGTGGATAAACTCAAAAACTTCTAATAATCACTTCTCAATTAATTTAATGTCAGGGGACTCTTAATTTATTAAATCTCATTTTCTTCCTAAAATTTATCCATTTAATTTGGTTAAATTATTTAAGGTAATCACAATATATTTATTTTAGAACTTATTAAATTGTTGAGTTTATTAATTCTGGAAAATTGTAAAAATTTAAGTTTCAATAACTTAAAAATGCGTTAGCATATAATATTTTGAATAATGTCAATAGATTGATTGCCATTTTAGTCCTCAATTAATTTAAAATTTTTCTTTCTTTAAAGAATTTTTATAATGTGGTCAATATCTTAAAATTTCAGAAGTTATATTTTTAGTTTTGATATTTTTACCCCTAGAAGATTTTGTTAATTTAATCTTTTTATTAATTAGAATTTTAGTTTAAGTATAATATAAGCCCGGTACCAAATATCGATTCATTTGTAATTGATTTATGAAAGAAAATTGGCTTAAAACAAGATTAATATGTATGTTTTAGACAATTTTTTTAAAAAAAATAATGTCTAGGATATCCCTCCTCCTAATGATTTAGTTAGGATTGGTTGCAGGCTTGGGTTGATCTCCACTGGTGACGTAGATTTCTGTGAGGTCGGATGTGTTTTGTTGTTCAACCATTTTTGCTTTAGTGGAAAATTGTCTTTGGGAACTGTAGTGAAGAGAGAAATATCTTTTAATTTGATTCTAAAATAGTCCTACTTTTAAGTTCATTTCCTCGAATATAATATTTTGACTAAATTTTGACCTTCTTATCATTTCTGATTACTTAAGCGTTGATGTCATAACACGATTTGAAAGCTCAGATAGATAGAATATAGATAGAATATAAGATTTTGTCATTTATTATTCTGCACACCTCTTTATCTCCTCAATAACTAATTGTCTCACTTACTCAACAGATTATAATATTTCACAAAAGGAATTAATCGAAAGAGAGGTCGATGCTGAGCGCTTCGAAGACCTCCTGCTCTGGAATTCTCACATCGTCAAAGTAGGGATCCTTCACCGCTGCCTCAGCTCCAATCCTCTTAGCTGGGTTGAACTCTAGCATCTTGTACAACAGTTCTATCCCTTGAGATTCTTAAGAATATCTATTATAATTAACTGCCTTTACCTTCTTGGGAAGCTCTCTTATACTATAAATAAAAATCGAGAATTATAGAGCTCAAATAATTTTAGTCATTCTTGAGCTAATCTATATTTTTTATTAATTTTATCTTAAGTTAAACTTTATTATTAAATAGTGAGCTATTTTGGTAATTAAAACTTAATTGATGTATAATGAATTAAAAACCATTTATTTATAATTTTAGGATAATTATTTGGGATCTACCGAGTTGGAGCAATTGAAATGACGATTTATTTTATTTCCTTAAACATGGTTGAACCTATTCCCTATAAAATCAAGAAAAAGCTCAATATTTTTTTTCTGATAATTCTTAAATTATTTTTTCAAAGCTACTTTCCACAATATAACCTGTAAATGAGGTAATCAGACTGAGTGACAGTAGGAAACTAATCATAATCATTGTAATTTGGAAGTATCGATCAATTATGAAATATACATTCTTACTTTTTTGTATATGTACAAATTACATTAGCTCTCTCGGTATTTTAGTTTTTTGTACATTAACATCCAAATCGGTTTGTGTGATAACATAATCATGATGTTGGCTATGATGGTCCTTTAAAACATTCTTGTATAATTATTACCAGCAGAATATAGTTATATGCATTTAAGGGTGTTCAAATAACTTAGTTGAATCTTTGGTGTGTGCGTTTTGGAAAAGCTTTGTCGGATTATTTAAGTAGTCCACTCATAAAATGCGAGTGATGTGTAAATATGCTAATATGTATTGTAGACGTATCTCATCGTTCGCTGGAAAGATAATATTAGTTTTGTTTTACACGGCTAAGGTATTATTACCTCATGATATAAAAATTATAGTTTACAGTCTCTGAAGTCATCTTGCGATTAATGTAGTTTCCACTCTTAATATTTTTTTGTGCTCATGAACACGTTTAAGAATCATTTTAATAACTCTCAATTTTTTATTTGGATGTTAATTTGTAATATTTGATTTATTGGATGGTTTGTAGTGCGTAATGTTGATTGGATTGGGTGCTTCAGCATTCTATCTAGACGATATTTCCGATGGTAAGGCTTTTCGAGATTGACACTAATCAATTTATTAGGTGGTATTGATAGCTGCTTTTTATTTTTTTGTTCAAACTTTAAGAGCAATTGAGATATTTTTCCATTTTTCCCTCATACAAAGGATCAGAATAATTTTGATAAAGTATATGTGGTGGTTAAGATATAACCTATTTAAAAAATTCATTAAGTTTCTTTAGCAAAAGAAGCTATAAACCAAGGAATGCTTGAAAGGATATTAATCCTTCTTTTATTTTTCTTTAGTAAATTCTAATATCTATTTTGGCTACCTTCTTTGTTAAATGACTCCAGATTATGATAGCATCAGATTTTTACTGATGAGTGGGAACATTATTTATATTTTAAAAAAAATTATATTTTGAAGCTTAAGGTTGGACATTCCTTGCATATTGGGTTTCGGAAATTTACTAGATTCAATTGGGTGATGGCTCTATAATTTCTTTGCTGTAATTTTAATTATCTGAAGTGTGTCTAATATAAATAATATTTTAAGTGGGATGCTAGTCTTTCTCTCTTGTGCTCGATCTCACCTCATGGTTTTTACTCGTGGTTGGCTATAGGATTGTATCATGTAGTTTTAGAGAAATGTTGAGGTTAATTGTGATTTTCTCTCCTCTATCTAATATTTATTATTTATTCCTATGAATGTATAATATGCATTTAGTGTGTTCGTTAAATTTTCTAATTTAAAATCAGTCATTAATCTATTTTATGTTACTCTCAATAACTTAATCTTAATTTTCTCCACATAGAATTATTTTCTTTCTTTTCTTGGTGGAGTCTTTCTATATAATTGTTCAAATATTTGAGCTTTCTGGATGGGTTGTCCTTTGCTAAACAACAAGCTATTGCCTTTTTAATCCCCACCCCAGGCGGCTGTTAGGAATTAAAAAGGGACTCATGAGTTCATTCTTATAAAATAAATTAGCAGAACAAAGGCCAGGTGGATGGCACTTACAAGATGGATGTTGAGAGTGTGAGGCGGATTTGGGTTTATAGAGGCTTTTATTAATGAATTTAGTTTAGGATATTGAATTAAAGGCATTTTTAACTTGCTGTGTGGTAAAATGACATTTAAAATGAGTGCCTAACGATCACCTCATCAAACGAAGTATATACATAGTATGTTTTGTCTGACAGCATTTTTCATTAATGGCTGATGGTGGCAGCGCTTCTTTATTTTGCTACTTTAGATGGGTTTACGCCTTATGGGACGTGCGGAGGGTATGTACTACAACCCAACGGAGATGCGAGTTATATAGCAAAAGTGCAGCTATGTGGAAGCCAAGGAAGATTATTAAAAGTAAATTTTGCACATTGTATTGAATCCCAAAAGTCCTTGTCGCGTGCAGTCAATATTCCCTGGGCACACGATAATCTTATATTCATGTGCCAAATGAGGAATGTCTTTGCATCTCTTGCAAAACTGCATCGCGACAGCTAGAACTTACCTAGCACAAAAGGAGGTACTAAGGTATTATTTTTAAGGGGCTCTTTCAAGGATAGGCTGCAGACCTTCCTTTGTACAGATAGGACAACAGGACTGGTGTCTTTCTCCTATACTTTTGAGTTAGTAAATTTAGAGAATCTCCTATTCTATGAAAATCGCTAGGGTTGGACATACTGGGTGAACTAGTAATTCCATCGGGATGATTCTCGTCTTCTTGCATCGACTTTTAGAGAGTCTTAGATTAAGTTCTACACGGTCTCTCAGGCCATACCCTTAGTTAGTCTTCTTATATCTAGGGAATGCTCTTGGTTCGAAGAGCACGTACCATGGGTCGCGTGTTAGACGGGCAATTATTTTATATAAAAGGGAGATATTGTCAAGAGGATTGTATGTAGATGTGATTCATATAACAGTTCAATTTTGTACTCGATGGCAATTATCTAAGACGTTTGTGTGCATAGTTTATCTGATTAGTCTTTATTTACGCAGGATTATATTTATAAAGAATTGTGATTATCTTTATTAGATAGCTAAAGAAAGCAATTTAAGTTCATGCATTTTATATCTCTGAAATTCCCCAAGTCAAATTAACTTTTTTATAGTAATGTAATTGGGGATTGAGTGGCAATTGTTAGAGGTAACTTATGCAGTCACATCTTATGGGAAGGGTGGAAATCTAATGAAAATGTTTCATAGGATATATACTATTATCGATGATGTTAGAAGGATACTTCAATGGCTTATTATTTTTAGCCCGGCACAATTAAGTTTTTAATTATAAATTATATTAAGCGTCCACAATCAAGTTATATGAGGAGAGTGGCACTCGAATCATGAGACTAGTAATTAAAAACTAATCCTTAACTTTACGGTCTTCTTATTATTTTTTAAGCCAATTGTATTGTCACTCTATAATTTATCATCATGTTCATACTCTTTCAGTTGTCTCTGGATGCTCTTTAAGGTATTAATACTCATATCATTTCAGGTGCTATTACTTCAGGGTTGGATTCCCGGGTATTACATACGAATACAGGGGTTTTAAGTTTTTATATATGGGCTTTTTTAGTATATGCTCTGTTAGCATTAAGCTTTTGAACAAGGTTAATGTTAACTATTCTTTGGTCGCAAACCGTCTTTAGATTCGTGGACGATTATACCACTTAGTACTTATACTGATGTTTCTATCTGTATTAGGTATCGATCGTGGTATTTTCATTTGTTCTAAACTTCGGAGCTAGGTGTATTGAGGCTAAATAAGGTGAAGTTTATGTCATGGTGTTGGTTCTCGATTTTGCGGACGAATGAGCTTTTAGTCACGACTATTTAGTATAGTTCAGGTCGGTTATTAACACCCTCGTCTTAAAGAAAGTCTTATGGTTCTCAATAATTCTTCTTTCCGTTCATTATAAAAAAAGTATACATTAATACTCAAAAATAATAGTGACAAGGCTATCGAGTTGTTTCACTAGTATTATTACAATCTGTAATTATATACACAATATTGGTAGTTAAATTACATCCCATGCATATATTATTGTCATTTGATACTTGTTTCATCTTAGGGCTTTATAATATACTTTAAACTGGAGCATGTGGTATCTTGAGGATAAGATTAAAGACAAAAGTAAAAGTAAAATTTGAGGAATGTAATTAATAATACATTAGGGTTTCCAAAAACACAGACACACTTATGCAAACTGGAGTTAAAGAGGGCGTAAAGAATATACCATTGTTTGGATTAGAGATACTATACGATATACCTCCGCTAAAAGATGTTGTCATGTTACCATTTAATTATATATACTAGAGAGAGTGCAACAGGTAGTATTATGGTTTATACAATATAAATTAGAGTAATATTCCTACGGTATTATTAAGTTCTTCTTCAAATTAAGATGTAAGTTTACAAATAATACATATTTTGTAAAATTGATAAAAAAGTTATATTAAAGAAATTATTTCCTTGCATTCGCAGAAATTTGTACTAGTTATATTGGGGAAAGCAGCATAATCCACAAAATAAAATCCTCTCATTACAAATCCCATCAATCAAGTCATTTTTAAGTAGTTAAAAATAGATTTAGTCATACTTCTTGACCAGGAGTGGGAATTTGCCGGTTTCATAGAGTTTCCAATTGATGTATTTTATGGTTTTTAAGTTACTGATAATATTTATATCGGTCATAATTACTTTTCAGTTTTTACTGTATATTAAAAATTCTGCGGTATTTTTGAATAATTTAATAAGTCTCTTTTTCATCTGAGAGTTTATATGAAGCATTATCTAATAATTCATACTTTCCATTTTTTAGAGTAAAATAGAGCGGTCTGATTATATTCTAGGGATCAGTCATATAAAGGACAGATATCAATTTGATACTATTTCTTGCAGTTTATTCTTTCGGTTTTTATTATGAAATTTCTCATGGCAAGTTTTGAATGGTTAAATTTATTTCCCGTCATTGAATAAAATTTTGATTCTGAACATTTAAAAATATTAGATTTACTCGATTGGCAATTTTTATCATGGTTGTTAGTAAGTGTTTGATAGCAATTGCATTTTAGTTGCTCAATTTTACATCTGTCTGGTTATGTTCGAGATGAGACGATTCAGTCATTTTCTTTTTTTTTAGATGGAGAATTTGTGTCGACTAGTATTCATTGTTTTCTAAAATTGTAGCGTATTAGAACTAATATGCACAGTCTCTTTTTGAGTTATATCTTATTTATAATATTCCTTAGATTGTAACTTTGTATTATTTTTGTGTAGTTATAGAGTCATTTGGAGATCTTCCATCTTAGTTTTTTGAAATATTCCTTATAGAATAATCTATAAAAGTGAAGTAACGCCGCATTTTATATTTGTAGAATTATTCTCTCACCTATGTATAATTTATTAGTTGAAATAATATTTATTTAAAGCTGGTATAATTATTTGTTGGTTTGTACACTATCTCTCAGTAAAGAGCTTAGTTTTGCTTATAGGTTAAGTATACTATTTTTCTTTAGTGCTGCAGCTAGAGGCTTCATAATACTTTCATTTAAAAATTATATTTTATATTTATATTTTTGTGTTGTAAGCCTACCTCATCATAATTTACTTTAGGGCTAAGAAGAAAAAGTTATATGTATAGTCTAAAGTGTTATTAGATAAAGGTTAATTAATATAATTGTCAATAATGCTTTCCATAGTTGTGCTTAAATATTAGCTAATCTCTCTTAAAATCTAGCCTCAGCATTCTAATATCTCCTTCTCCTATCTGCAATCAACTTAAAAAATAAAATCATTTAGTATATGAAGAGAGGGAGCCCAAATATCACTATTATTGCTAAAAAAATTATCAAGAAATAAAAAGTAAGCAATTCTTTATTACACCAAAAATTTTTTATAATAAAAGAATAAATCAATTGAATCCTTAAATCTTGTATATAAAGAAGTGATGTCTTTGCCTTTAAATTAAATGTAGTCTCACCAAATTGATTATAAATTTACTAACCTTAATTAAAGTTATTAAGGCAAATCAATTATAGAATTAAGCATTAAGAATTTTATTTGTTTCAATTGATGCATAATGGAATGGTAATTACAGTGGTGAATTTTGCTAATGGTGGCATAATTTTAGAGGAGAGTGGGTCAATTTGTTAATTACAAGTTTCTACACACCAAACTGGTGGGCAAGAGCCGGGTGTAATAACGGTGAGGCCTGTCCGGAAATCGTAACTTCTTATTCTGTGACAGATTTCATAAGGTGGTCATTCAGCCTTATGTGGCGAGGTTGGTGGCCTTATTGTGCAAAAGTGAGTGGACTAAAAAATATGTGAGTCAAATATTGTAGCCATTATTAATTATATTTTATTCAAAATAGTCTTCCTATCAGCCTTATATAACTGGTATTATTTCTAGCGACGCTTTAAGGTTTTCTATCCGAACTTTTCTTGAATCACCAGTGTGTAATAGGGCCGGCTTCATCCAAAAAGGTGATTTATTGTCATGACAAATGCCTCATGCTGTGTTAAACTTAAGAACCACAGAGGCTTTTCGGAGTATGATTATTGTCTGGCACAAATTTCAAATGTAAGCTGTCAAGCGAGGTAGTGGCAGCGGGCTACTAGTCATATATATAACTGGGCATAGGCTTCGTGATGTGACCAGTAATCCTTCTACTGATTTTGCATTTTGGGTCAGCTATATTGAAACATTGTTTTCATTCAGCTGGCGGCAAGCAGCTACATAGTATTTGTTTCGTATCTTATGGAATCACAAGAAGTGATTTTTCCGATTTTGCATATAGGGCGGTACTGCTTGGGCAAGTGCTCTGTGCATTGTTGAGAATTTCTCTGTCTTGACATTTCAAGTGCGATTATGCTCTTTGATATATTATGATTTCACGGGCATCACAGCTTTTCCTGGTTTTTTCCTCTCAGGGCAATCAGTTGGATTTTTTGCTTGTATTATGGTTGCGAGACATCTGATAAGTGGGTCTTGTGTCTTCTCTAATGTTCTTCTTATCGTGAATACCTCTTCTATTTTTCTGTGGAAGGAGTATCTGATTTTCTTAAATTCTTCAGTCAACATTATTCGTATCAATTCCTATCTGTAGAATTAATGTGGCCAAACAAAGGGGGATTACGCAATGTCAAACGTTAGGAACGAGGATGGATTTTGAAGATTAACTTTATCCTTGAGGGTCTTTAATGTGAGACTCGAGATGTCCAATATGACAATCCTTGCAGAATCCATGATTGCAAGCTGCTAATGAAAAGAAAATTTTTTATTATTTGAAATCATATTTGACTTTTTCTCGAAGCATATCATGCAAGTCTCATCGCCGTTATCTTATATGATATTAATTTCCTTCTGAAGTCTCTCTGCTAATCTTTTACTTGTCTCTTTTATCAACTCTGGAGGTATTAGATTTCTATTGCTACAAGTAATTTGAAAATTAAAGATTTAAAGCTGCGATTACTGTAATTGCTTCCTCTTCTTTAAGCGTTCTATTAGCTTAGTTCCTCATAAAATTAATTAATTCAAGCATTTATTCATGATGTGTTCCTCTGACCCCTCAGGATATTTATTTTCCTCTAATAGCAGGTCTTGAAAAATAAGAGCTTTCTAATTAGCATGACTCTTAATGTCTTCTTTGCATAAATAGCACAGCTTCCCATGCATTTCAACAAAATCGTGCTGAAACTCATTATGGATATCTTTGTATTATAAACAAATGAGTTTAAACAAAATAGAAGTTAGAAGACATTAAAAATAAAAAAAGTAACAAAATAGGTTACATAGACGTTCTCAGACTTCATACCTCTAGTTATTTAACTTTTAGTTTTCATTAAAAATAACAAATCTTTTAAAAATATTTGTAATGGTTTAAATTGATTAAACTAACCACTTAAACTTTTAAGGTAGAAAATAAGATTTTTTATAGTCCTTATTGAGTGTTTTTATATTTTATGTAATTAAAAATAATAATTTTAATTATTTCACTTTGATTAATTAATTAAGGATATGGAATATAATTTTTGAATCTTTGGATAAGAAATCAACAATAGCCTCTACTGATCTGTATTCCACCTTCATTGCAGCATACTGTGCAACATCATATTCAAATCCCATCATAACTACTTGCTTTACCATCTCTTCATTTTAATTTTTAGATGAACTTCCCCTTCTCAATTGTAAATTAGCGTTATCATTAGGAGTCTGTCCTAAATTTTCATTTTAAGACTATTTCTGCTAGCTTCTCTCTTTTTAAATGCTTTAAGCTTTCGTGTGAAT